>APFE030537037.1:4032-32031 GCA_000404065.3 Pinus taeda
GTCGAAAGGAAGGAGAGACCTCTGGAGAAAAAGGTGTTGAAGACACAAAGGAAGTCGTTGAAGCTTCTGAACCAGTGCAGCAACCAGTCTCTCTAAGAAGGTCTACAAGGGAAAGGAAAATTCCCAAAAGGTATGAAGATTCTGCTTCATCTTTTGCTTTGATTACTGAAGATGGGGAACCTTCTTGTTATCAGGAAGCAGTAGATGATACAAATAGCGAAAAATGGAAAGAGGCTATGGAAGAATAAATGGACTCCTTAGCCAAGAACAATATCTGGGATCTTGTAGAGCTTCCTGAAGGGAGAAGTGTTGTTGGATGCAAATGGGTCTTCAAGCTGAAACAGAAAGTTGATGGAAGTATCGAAAGGTATAAGGCGAGACTGGTAGCAAAAGGGTATTCTCAGGTTGAAGGTATAGACTTTCATGAGATTTTTTCTCCAGTTGTAAAACTTGTTTCTATTCGTACTGTGTTGGCACTAACTGCGTTGCTTAATCTTGAGTTAGAACAGTTAGATGTTAAAACAACTTTTCTACATGGTGATTTGAACGAAGAGATATATATGGAACAACCAGAAGGTTTTGTACGAGGTCGTAGCAGAAGATTAGTTTGCAAGCTCAGGAAATCATTGTATGGTCTGAGGCAGTCTCCCAAACAATGGTACAAGAAGTTTGATTCCTTCATGGTGAGCTAGAACTTTGTAAGAAGTGAGTATGATCACTGTGTATATTTCAAAAGTTTCAATGGCATATTCATTATCTTAGCTTTGCATGTTGACGATATGCTTATTGCAAGCAAAAGCATGGAAGAGATCAACAGGTTAAAGGCTCAACTCTCTAGGACGTTTGATATGAAGGATCTTGGAGCAGAAAAACATATCTTGGGCATGGAGATACATAGAGACAGGAAAAATGGTAAGCTTTGGTTATCACAGCAGAAGTATGTGGAGAAGGTACTTGAAAAGTTCTCTATGAACAATGTGAAACCTGTTAATATTCCACTAGCTTCCCATTTTAATCTTTCTTCTGTTTTAAGTCCTAGAGATGATGAAGAAAAGTAGTATATGTCTCACCTACCATATGCAAATGCGGTAGGCAACTTAATGTATGCGATGGTATCTACAAGACCTGACATTTCACATGCAGTTGGAGTTGTCAGCAGGTTCATGGCAAATCTAGGTAAAAAACATTGGCAAGCAGTGAAATGGGTGCTTCGATATCTAAGAGGCACAAGTGACCATTGCATCGTCTTTAATGGTAGTGAAGGATCAGTCTGCGGATATGTAGATGCTGACTATGCAGGTGATTTGGACAAAAGAAGGTCTACTACAGGTTATGTCTTTACTCTTGCAGGTGGAACAATTAGTTGGATGTCAAAGCTTCAAGAAACAGTTGCATTGTCCACTACTGAAGCAGAATATATAGCTGCCTCAGATGCCAGTGAAGAAGCAATCTAGTTAAAAGGTCTTCTCGATGAAATTGGAAGAACGCAGGAGAGAGTGAATGTACTTTGTGATAGTCAAAGTGCTATTCACTTGGCTACAAATCCTGCCTATCACACCAGAACCAAGCACATTGATGTAAGGTATCATTTTCTGAGACATGTGATCGATGGCGGAAAAGTAGCTCTTCAAAAGGTCCATACACGAGAAAATTGTGCAGACATATTCACAAAGCCAGTTACAGTAGAGACGCTGCGGTGGTGTTTAGCTTCTCTTGGCTTGCAGGAAAGATGATGAGTGGGCATGGGCAAGGGATTAGGAAATTGTTGTCAAGGTGGAGTTTGTTAGTTTGACAACGAATTAGGTAAATTGTAATTAGACAGTTTTATACCGAATAGTTAGTTATGTAACGACAATCATGATATAAAATAATCTAATACCCATGAAATGAAGAATGCGGAGAATCATTGTTAAATAAAAATTCCAATCCAAATTCAGTTACGTGTCTTGGTCATTCTGTTGTGGTTTCTTTGTTTTTTCCTTCATTATTTCAGTTATTTATACAACAGACTTGGAACTTGAATTGAAGTACAAGCAAGAAAATTAAGAAAGAAAGAATAGCTTAGAACCAATTGCTTAATTCACTTGGCCAAAGGTCTTGTAGTTTTACAGTCGGTCCACTTTAAACTAATGCCAAACAGAAAAAAAATAAACAATAATGAACTGTGTTCAAGGGCTAAAAGTATGCAACTAACTAACAATGAATGCAGCTAAGTATTTGGGAAAATGTGTCCTCAGAGGAGGGTTGTTGTGCCCTCATGTTCCCTGTTTAGATTGAAAGCATTCCTGCTGTCCTCCCAAACCCTGAAATATGCCATGAAGTTGAAAAGCATTGTAAGAAATATCATACCATGTTGAGTCTTGAACTGCATAGAGAGGTGGATTTGGCCATGTCAGGGATTGGCAAAATCTCAGTGATGTGGACACCAAGAGTGATGATTTGGACTGAAAAATGGATATTGCCGTTGCATGAAACACATAAACAATGGAAGAACAGCTTGTCCTTTAAGGGATAAAAACATGATAGTAGCTGAATCCTAGATGTGTCTATAGGAGATCATGAACTGTTGGCTGGAGCAGACTAAAACAGTTGATCAATGTAAAAGAAGTTTCATGTGTTGAAAGGCTAGAGCACTGTTCTCTTGGCTTCCTGATTCGGTGTAGGAAACCTTGGGAGTCTTCATGGCGAACCGGTGGTATTAGGACAAATGAAGACTCGAAAGGAGGAAAGTGATTCTGATGCAATAGAGACAGGTTGAATCGTTGAATAAGATGTTGGAAGTGCTAAGATGTAGTCCTTTCCTCCCAGCTTAGGATAGTTGCTAGGGAGAAGAGACATGCTGGAATAAACATCCGTCTGTGCTAAGAAATGTGTGCTGCAAATGTGGATAGGGAGATACATCCACGTGAAACAATGCAACCCAGTACTGAAGTGAAAAGATGAGAGAAGTGGAATGATAGACGACACTAGTACATTGAAGAGGAGATTAATGCTGATTCAGTCCACAGAAGTTGCTGATCTCTGTGCTGCAAAAACAATGGGGCAATCTGCAGTTCCTTTGATAGTGTCCACATGGACCCCCTGGAATTGGATAGAAAAATCGTTAGTCCACAATGATACTTTAGACATGTTTTGATGTTTGAAAGACAGTGGAACTTCATCGAGGATTCGGATCACTGCTTCTGTTGAAGCTAGGAGAGGCTGCATAAGTATCCAACATAGATGTGAAAGTGTCTCATTAAGGTAATGCAGCAAGGTAAAGAAATGATCCTCTTGCCAGGGACAAGGAATATTGCTAGCAACCTAAGTAACCAGATTCGTTATACAGGGGCCACGTGTCCGAATCCTGCGAATCGGACACAATTTGCTGGCGATACGAATCCCAGAAGGGGACACATCGTGTCCTAATGGGATTCGTAATCCCGTTAGGAGACAACATGTCCCGATTCTGGGATTTGAATCCCCTAAATTGAAACCTGCGCACATGAAAAAGACGTTGTTCCTTATGTTTTTTACCATATTTCTCTTTCAGTTTTGCATACTTTGAGCTGTGGGGAAGGAGCTAAGGGTTTGGGGCAAGGAGCTAAGGGTATGGAGCGTTCAGCTAGAGCCAGTTAGATTTGATGACGGTGATATTTTAGAGGGGTCATCCTCCACACCAGCAGAGGCGACTATGGATACAAGAGAGGAGGAGGATGCAGAGGAGAGCAGTGGTGACCATGATGATGAGAGCATTGATGTTGATTTTGATGATGACTATGAGGATTGATGACTCATGAGTCATGGGCTACCTATTGCCTTGAGGCTTGTATACCTGTAGTTGTTTTATATTTTCTATTTCTATTTGCCATTGGCATTGCACCAGCGCTGCCTATGTAACACATTTTGATTTGATGACTTAATGAGAAAACTACAACTATCATTGTCTTTATCTTACTATCTTGTAGTTGTAAGTTGTCTTTCATTTATGAATCATGATTTATGTGACCACTGACATGTATTTGAATTTTGTATGTACTATGCATGCTATAGATGAAGATCTATGTTTGAAATCAATGAATTTGTATCATTAATTAGAATTTGTGTAGGAAATATCTAATTTTTAATATATATATATATATATATATTTTAATAAAATAATATATAACACATCCTACGTGTCCAGTTCCGGGGGTCAATGTGTCTAAATCTGACACTCGAATCCCCGTATCCTACGAATCCCGAATCCTTGTGTCATATGACTTAGCTAGCAGCCATACACCATGTTTCCCATAGAGCACCTTGGATATACATAGTAACGGTTTTATGGGTGCCCTAAATAGAACCCAAAAGCAGCAGGTAGTGTGTGGCAAAAACCCCAATGATAATGGTGTGTAATGGACTGGGACTGTGGAATAGAGTCCAAGGTAGCGCTATCAATGATGTACACCATTGCTGGCAGTATAGCAAGAGACTGTAAATGAGATTAGTTATGTTGCACTGAGGGATCATGGCATGCCCTCAAACTGTACATGGGACGTCCTGTACAAGCTACATGTACAAAATCTGCCTAAGTAGTAAAGAATGCTAAGTTGTTGCTGTTGTTGCAGGAAAAAAAAGTAGGTGTTGCTGCGATATTCTTGGAGTGTTGAAGGTTAGGAAGATGTAGTTTGGTGGTTGAGACAAAATCTATAATTGATGAGATGCCACTATGGCTGTCTACAACAGTGTAGTATTGTTGATAACAGCAGATGCTAAGTGATTGGAAACCTTCAAAAGCGCCAGTACTGGTGTGGAATGCCTGGGTGACCACATCAAAATGTAATGAGAGAATGGCTACAGCCCCAAAATATCTGAACAATAACTTTGTGCCAAGAGGAACCAGATTCTGTAGAATGAATGTCTCTCCTTCAATGCTGGACCATAGACACTCTATATATCTGCAAAGGAAAGGATTGCGATATTCAGTCAGGAAGCTGAGGAATTACAGTGCAATTCCCATGGTGTGCAACACAGAGAAGCCCTCTAGATCTCAGCTTTGACACTCAAGCAATAACATGATGTTGGCAATGAAAGAATGCAGAGGATCAGTGAAACAACAAACGTGGGGTACCGGTAGAGTAGCAAAGGGGAGTTCAAGAAAGATGTCATTGCCCAAGTCAAACCATGTGAACCATATATGGGGGAGCCATCTCATTATTGAAACAAAACCAGATCATAATGATGTGGTGCCTTGCTGAATAAGACTACAGAAGCTGTGATCTTTATTGAGGAAGAATGCTACAGTGTTGGAGAGTTGTTGTGTAGGAAAAATTTGAGACCAGGATTTTAAACGATTTGTTGTGATAGATTAGAGTGTGATTTGGGAGAAGAGGGACTATGGTATTGTAGATAGTGTGAGCTTTAGGGTTTTCCTCTTTATGAGGGTTGTGCGAGACTATATTGGAAGACACTTCATAAATTGGTTGCAGCATTCAAGTGTTGTTGGGAGGTAGGGCACATTAGAAAATAAGTCATACCATCAGAAAACAGTAATTTTCTTCCTTAGAATAATAGGAGGCTGTGACTCAAATAAAAACACTGATATGTTTATTACACAATGAAGATCTGAATCATGAGAGTGCTTCTAGGGGTAGTAACCAAAACATGACTTTGGAGAAATAGTGCTAAATAAAAGATGCTTCAAACTAAGATGGAGAAGGGTTGTCTCTCTCAATAAATGCTCATCGTATGTGGAAGGGTATTGACACAAACTCAAAGTTAATAGTTGAATTTGAGGCACGAGAGCATATATTGTGAAGTCACCCCTCAACAATTGTTGTGTGTTCAAGTGTAACGGTGAAGGAAGTTGTGGTTGTGATGTGAATGCTGGCTGCATGAGGGAGCAGAACCTATTGAGGTTCCTTCACCTTCGATCAAAAATGTGATATCTGAAGTAATGTAGATAGCAACGGTCCACTAGCTGCTAGTCATGGTGGACAATGTGCTAGAAGAACATGTAAAGTATCCGTATGTGATTGGATCTGTAAAAATAAGGGGAATATGCAGATGACACTGTTAGAAGATAGATATGTTGAGTTGGAGATCTATGGGGCCAATCTCTGTGCTTTTGATCTAAGAGTTTGTATCAGTAGACACTGGCAACGTGTGCTTGGAAATCAACACCACCAGAATCATCCAATAATTGATCCTCTGATTGAGATGGTGTGCTGTAGAACTTGGCCATTCACATCAATACTTTTTTCTTGGCATTTGACCAATCTAATAATGGATAGGTGAACCCAACGTTGAGTGGATCTACAGATTGTGGGAGGGTTAGCAGAAATTGTAACAAGCACAAAAGGGAAGTGTACTGACGGTGAGAGAGGGAAGAGCAGAACTATGCATGAAGAGCAATGTATGTTGGGGTTCAGCGGTTGGCAAACAAGTCACAAGAAAGAGATTGGTGCAACCTGTGAAGAGAGGAGCAGTGAAACCAAAGGCGAGGCAATGTGGGAGTAAGGTTACGAGTGGGTGAGAAAGGCATGTTGTGGTGTGTTGCATATACCATAGATCAATATTTGATCAAACGCATAAGCACTGGGATATGCATAAGCCAAAAAACTAATATCGTCATGCATCATATATGTTATTGAGAAGATGTCAAGATGGTGTTTGGGGTGGTGGCTGCCCCGCTGAAAATAGAACCAAACTTTTGAGTGAAAGGAGTAGGCTTGGCCCTATTGCTCTGATGCCAATTGATATGAAACAAATTTAACCTATAACGAATCCAACAAGAAGTAAGAAAATTAAGAAAGAAAGAACAGCTAAGAACCGATTGTGTATCTTTATTCACTTGGCCTAAGGACTTGTTATAGTTTTACAATGGGTCCACTTTTACTGCTAAACAGAAAATAATGAACTAGGATGCACACAGCTGGAGGGTTGAAAGTATGCAACGAATTAATATTGAATGTGGTTGGTGCTCTGGGAATGTGTCCTCAATGGAGAGGTGTTGGTTGTGGCTGGTGCTCTGGGAATGTGTCCTCAATGGAGAGATGTTGTAAAAAAACAAGAGGTGTTGGTTGTGGTTGGTGCTCTGGGAATGTGTCTTCAATGGAGAGATGTTGCAAAAAAAGCAAGGACCAAATTTGCAGTTTTTTTTTTGGATTCATGCTATATCAACACTGTAAAGTCAGAGAACTTTTAATGGGGAGCTCTATGCCCATTGAGGTTTGAACATAGCCCTTTAATGTGGTTATGCCCCATCTCAATTGCTAGACCACACTCCATACACAATAATTTCTTATTATTAACATTAATGTGATTTTGACTTGCATCATTTATTTCCATATAAAGCATCACTTAGAGATGTTTTAAATGTAGTGCTGCAATAAATAAGAAATTTTATATAAATTCTACAAGCATAAAGAGAATCAAGATAAATAATAGTGTTTTGTTAGTTTTGTCTTGCATCTTGTCTATGTTTTGCTTCTTTGGATGTACTTTATTTGGAAAAACCAAGTGGTAGAATCTCCGCATCATTGGTGCATGTACATTACATTCCAACTTTGGATTCATTGTACATTTATAAATATTTAATGGGTTATGGAGTGTTATTTTCTCATAATTGTTTACTTCTCTCCCTTTTGATATATTGTGTTTGAGTATATTTTATCATTGGTATTTCACTCAATAATTGGTATCAAAGCCTTAATATTAGGGCTCACAGTTTGCAATTTTGACCTTATTGAGATTTTGTAATTTTCTATGAGCACTCAACTTGTTAGAGTGTACTTACAGGTGCACTGCTACCCTTTTCTCCTCATTATAGGGAAACAAGCACAAGAACTCATTATCATATAAGTTTCTCTGAACACTCTTATGCATATCTACAAGATTTTCTATGTTTTTGCAACGATTGTTTGTGATTATGGAGTTGTCAATTCTTTTCAACAAACTTTATTTGTCTCATATTCATTATGCTACTCTTCTCTCCATTTTTCCCATTAATCCTTAGACTCTGTTTTTTTGTCATGAAAATAACATAAAATTTTCATCTAGCCCTACACTATGGCTCTGTGCAATTCTTCAAGTTACTCTATGTTGGCTTCTAGGGTCTTAATGTTGTTAAACACTTTGCAAAGCAACAATGAAAAAGCCAACAATCATGAAAACAACTTTATAACAACATAACAAGAGTTTCTATCCAGAATGATGGAAGGCATTATGGCTAGGTTCCAGACCCTGCAACATGTTTTATAACAACCACATGCCTACAATTAAAAGGTTTTTTCTCCTTTTACATTTTCAGTCACTCTTGCAATAATGTCTACGCCTCTTGCACATGACCATGCCATCTTTGTGCTCTAGCATCTTTTAACCCCATATTACTTTCATCTTTCAAAGTATAGCAAGCTTAGAAGAATCTCATAAACTAAGGGAACTTCTAATGCACTCCATCCTAGTGCATGTTGTTTTTTGGGAACATGCTTTCGTTTTTGGTTTTTCAAGTTGCCCATATAGTTAATATGCATCACAATATACCAATTCCACTATATGGTGAGCTTATTGGAAAATCATATAGAATTTGGATCCTGGTATGTACCCTATTTTTCAACATAATGAGAATGGTCACTTAAATTTAAAGTCTGAAATGCTCTCACAGTGTTCTAATCCTTGAGAAGTTTTTCAAACAACTTACAATATAATAATTAGGAAGTTTTTCAAACAATTTACAATATTCTAATTAAGTAGGGAGGGGGCTCCTACATCGAAGGATCCTCTATATTTTCGTCTTGTTTCCGATAAGGATTTTATCAACTCCTTGGTCCCACTACTCTTAACCATGAAGAAAAAGAGTTCAACCCTTCCAAGTATAATGTTATTTATGTAGTTCCTCTAATTCATGTTCCTTATTTTTTCCTTGGGTGACTTCTTAGCACTTTTTGCCATTTTGAAGATAGTTCCTAGTGTAAGGTGGGCGATGTAGATTTAGTTTACCTAATTTTCTAGGAATCAAACCAAGGATTTGCACAATGCATTGAATTACCAACAATGCCTTCTATGTTTAGTGAAATTCCATTAGTTTTGTTTATTTAAAAGAGAATACACATTAACTTTCTTTCATGAGCTTATTCCTTTATGAAATATCCTTGTGTTACAAGTTCAAACATGCCTTTAAATTATCCTTGTGTCATAAGTTCAAACATGCCATTTTAAAAAAAGACATAGACTTATACAAAAATTCCAATGAAACATATTGTAAAATATTATATATATATATATATATATATAATATATATTATATATTTATATATATATATATATATATATATTATATTATATATACATATATATATTAATTCGTAATTTAATTTAATTTTATGAATAAAAAAAAGTTATATTATTATTGATATTAGAGATGCTATCATATTTATGAAACAATGATATTAATATATATTGTATAATCTCTCTCTCTTTGTAAAGTTGAAAATTTTCATTTATAAGACAAAATTACATTGTTTCCATATCTTGAAAAAATTCTACTGGCCTTACTCTTACCAGATTTGTTGGCCAATAGAAAATTTCCAAAATGCTTACTCTGAGCCAAAACCATTTGGCCGCCCAAAATATGAGAGGGACACAGTACCAAAAAACCATTAAGATTAGGATGCAACATATCACCATTAGCACTGAGAAGCAGGGGAGGTGGTAGTTGAAAGTCACAATGGACATGATTTTCCATATGGCTCAAGTGGCCATCAGGACAATCCAAGCTTTCTTGTATGCACCATTGATTGTGTTGGAGACGGGCCAAACTATCTTGCATGTGTCGTTGATTCCATTGGAGGTTGTTCATGAAGGAAATTAGTGCATTTATGTCATCATGCCTTGCCTTTGAAAGCTGCCCCATTGACACTTGATGTTGCTTATGCATGGTAAGCATTTCATTTAATAATTCAGATTTTGAGCCACGATGCCCCCCAACCCCGCTATCATTTTGAGCACCCACCCCATTGGGGTTGTATAATCTTATTATAGATGTATATAAATTTTATAAAATTAAATTTAAATTGATTAATCTATTATTATTATTTTTTAATTTTTAAATAATGTTAATTAGCTCATGGGTTTGAATTAATGTAAAATCGATATACGTGGAAGCATTCCTCCTATAAATAGCCACAAAAATAATATTTATTTAATGTAAATAATAACAATGTTTTTTGATCAATTCAAATAAATATGTTTCAATAATTCAAACAAATTAGTTTAGGATATAAATATAGATATACAATTTAATAAAAACTCCAACTTCAAAACAATTATTTCAATGTTAAATTTGAAAATTTTAATTAAAATAAATGTTTTGTTAAGGCACTCCATGGTGTCGAGGTCATTGGTTTGAAATTCTGTGGGAAAAAATCTAGCCATGCTAAGGGTTAGTGTAGCCTAGGGTGGGTGTGATCCAAAGGTTAGTTTGACAACTTATATGTCCCTGAGTTGAGGTTACTCAAGCCACATGTTAGACATGCCATATGTCAGGACTCTAATTACATAGCGAACATTTTATTTATTTATTTATATATTTGTTATATATTTTCAAAGGTGGCTTGCATCGGGAATATACTAAATATTGTGAATATATATCACTTAATTAAATCATGTGAATATACTAACTTCTTTTTGTTTACTAATATCACTGACTTAATGTTGAATATTTTTGCAATTAAGATTCATGCAATTGGGGGACATGTCTACCATCTAGCAGTTCAACCCATTATAATGTCTAACTTGAGAGAAATCTTCTAAATGAACACAACTTAAAGAGGAAGCATACTAAGCATGACCACCTTTTCAATTCCCACCATGTATTGAGTCACCAATTCATAATGTCTATTTTAACATTGGTTCTTCACATGTTGGGGATGGAAATAATGATACAAAGGTTGGTATGAATGATTTGCTATAGGATATGCATGCATTGGAGGGAATGTTGTTAAATGCATTTTAGTAAGATGAGCTAGGGGATGATGCTTATATTGGTGATGCCTTCAAAATCTTGAAATTAGCTTCCATCTCCCCTCTCTTTGGACATGGGCTAAGGTCTACCAAACCGGGAACAACAATGTTACTACATAGCTTGAAAGCATGTCAAACACATGCTTCTCAACACTACTAAGGTAATTAACCATTAAGTTCTCTATATTTAAATGAATCTATTGTCACATCAATGGTGAAAAGAGGTTTTATGTGTGATTAATGACAATGTACATTTATGTTGATCACTAATTCTAGGTTATAAAAGACATGATACTTCTAATTGATAATGGCCTCTTTGAAAACCGTGAAGAGACGGTAATTGTTGAAAAGATTAGATGTTGAGTACACGTCATATCATGATTATTTGAATGATTATATTCTTTATAGAGGAATACATGGACAAAGAGATATGTCTAGCATGTATACATGATAGTTATAAGAAACAAAATAAAAAAGGACAAGGCATATGGTCCTCCCATAATATATTGAGGCACATGTATATAATCCCAAGGATTGAAGTGATCTTTGGTTGCAAAGAGTTGATTATGTTGTAGAGATGGCATGCCTCGAAAATAAGCGATCTGAGAGTTATGTAGATCCCAATGGATTCAAATTCATGAAGCATATAAGGGATAAATCGAATCGTAAATTCAAGTATGAAATGAAAATCCTTCAATTAAGCATGACCATGAATGGAGTTAATGTGTACTCCCTCCAAAACACCAACTATTACGTTTGGTCAACAATTATGATAAATAACAATATCTCTCCATGGTTTTCCATGATGGTTGAACATCTTATGTTGGCTCTTATAGTTCCTAGCACAAGCCAAGTGAAGGAAATGGATGTCTACCTACTAGAGTTCATTGAGGAATTGAAGAAAGTATGGGAAGCGATACATGTTTATGATGTTTCAAGACTTATATTCATAGAGAGGTATGTTACGTTGCAATGCACATGTGCATACACTGCACATGATTATCAAAGAATACATGTGTTCTTGAGTAAGGATGTCGATTGATTTGTTCATATTCTTTATATTATTTGGTAAACTTAATTTGGTGCATATGTCTTATTCAATGTTAATGTGTGTTGTATACAATAACATGATAAGTTTTGTAACAAAATGGTCTCATTGATGTAAATGTCCTAGATCTTCAATAAAGGCTAGGTGGTCTAATGACCTATAAAAGATGATGTATGACTATTCCACGTTATTCCTTCCAAAAAAACCATCTTTATAAAATATTAATGTTTACTTTCAATGGTAAACCAATGAAAGCTACAAGATGTAAAGCCATGCTGCCATTAGACTAACTTAAGTTATATGAAACAAAGAGGGAGAAGGAAATTGTAGACTTTTTGATTCAAATAAAGAACTCATATTCAATGATCCTAAATTTTTAAACACCTATAATGAGAAAACTCCCTTGGGATGAAAATAAAATTTATATTTTATGAGCTTCTATATTAGAGGATCTTAGGATTTTTTGCTTTCCTATGCATATATAAAAAAATGTTTCATTTTTTTTGCCTATATGTTAGTAAACTAGCTATCATTATATTATTATGGCACAAAAAGTATTATACACAACACTAGTTGTGGCCTACCACATAGGAAACCAAGTCCATAGCCATGGATGATATACATGATTTCCATGTCAAAACAATATATAGTATACCTCCAAAAATATAAGAATTGTTCTAAAAACTTGTCCTATGAATTGCAAAAAGAAAACTATCTAGCCAAAGATTTAGGAGGCTTAAACTATCACTGCTCATGTTAACAAGACCAAGTAAACAAGGAACCTTAAATTGATTTACCATCCTCCTATTTTTGGACAATTGGTTTGGGACATTGCTCCTCTTGATTCTCATCCAAATGAATGGAATGGGTCTATGTGCCATAATTTGTAGTGAAGTGGTCTTTAGTACCCATGAATTGGTCCGTTAAGTCCTAATTGTTAGTTGTCATCTCTATGTGGAAGATTTCCTTATAGAGTGCATCAAATTTATTTTCCATAACATTCAGTGTATGCATCACTTTGTCATGCTAAATAGCCTTCTCCTTGATGACTTCCATTTCTTCTTTGGTAAGTTTCTTCCTTTTCCCCTTGACATTAGCCTTCATGCTAAGCATGTCTTGCTTACTCACCTCTAAGAAGTGACACTAGAAATTGGAAGCAACTTTCATATTGTATGATTGAGCATGAGTAATGCATCAATAGGTCTAATATGGAAGAGTTTCTTTGGGGATTCCCCAACTAGAACCCCTTCAGTCGCTGTAGGAGACAACATGCAATTTCAAGGTTGCATAATGACTTGACTAATTTAGATAGACCAATTTTGAGCATCCCAATGATTGAGAGGTAAAAAGAAGCAAGGGTATATGACTTGGATGACACCCAAGCCTAGTCGAAGAGAGTACTCATTTAGGAATATGTTGTAGCGGCTATAACACCCTCCAAAACTTTGGTCTACACTCAAATTTTGGAGCCTACTGTGGATTCTGTGATCGTTCGTTCTGTAACCACTCATTGGTAAGCTAATGATTTCAAGCTCCCATCTTTGATCTTAAGATTTGTTCACACTTTTATCTTTATATAGCATGTGTCATCTTCAGGCATGGGAGTTATTGCTTGTCATGTAGAGGGAAGTTTTGGTTTGCTTCAAGGGGAAATATTTGTGAAAATGAGTTGTTCTCATCATATAGACATGTTTCACACTCATTTCAAAAGTTTCATGCATTATTACACAAGTGTCGTCATTATCCTCTTAAAGTTTATTGTCGGAGCTACACTTGTCATAAACTGCCACAACTGTTGTTGCATTAAGCGAATTACATTTTCATATGTTTTGGATGATCTATGTTGTATCACTAAGTGTTCAAGTGTGTGGTCACAATCAAGTTCTATAATTGTTCACATTGGTTCCATTGATCCCACACTTAGCCAAATTCTAAAGAATTCTTAGCAACCAAGCCTCATCCAACCTTCCTAAACTACACACTTTGTATCTGCAACCCTCAAGCCTTTTTCCTTGCCTACTTGAGTTGCGCAATGTGCAGAAATCCCAACATCCTCTGGCATCCAAAACCACACAGAGGCTACCTCTAGTGACCTTCTCTCATCCGGATCTCACTGCCCTCAAGAAATGTGCAAATTTGGCCTCTTGGCCTCTCTGTTGTCCAGTCTCTCTTACCTCTAAAAAATACGCAGAGTTTTCCTCCAAGGCCTCATCCTGCAGCAACCACTTCCTGCTTGAACTGTGCAATTTTATCCCTTAGTGGACACTGCGCAAATTTTCTTATCCCTCAGTCCAGCCCAGCCACTGAGCCTTCTCCCCCTTGACCTTATACCAGTTTTGGCTCATTTGGTGGATTATTGTTTAACATATTAGACTAGGGGTTTATCTGACCGATGTCGTCTTGTCATGAGTATATTACAGATATAGGAATTCTACCATGCTATGATAAGATGATGAAGAAGGTAATGAAGAAGAAGGACATGCTAGATGACACTCAAGGAGTTGAGGAGAAAAGATAGTTGTCAGATAAGAATGCGAAGGAACCCAAGGTATGATAGAATATCAAGATTGCATAAAGTTTCCTTCTGATGCATAACCCTTTGGAGGGTAGGTATGAAAACAAAGCACATCTTGCATAAAGTTGAAATACACCTCTTAGCGTAGTATGAATGACTGCTTATCATTGTCGTATCATTATCTCTTCAATGACATGTATGGTTGCAAGCACTCAAAGTCATTCCATGTGTTTTCTCTCAGCATTTTGCTCCCTTTCGCTTGTTGGATTGACTGTCATCTTTTGGCATGTTTGGATGTTATGTCATGTTTACGAACTTTTTTTTGTGATCTCGAAGGTTTTTCCTTGTGTATACGAGTTTTCCTAGGCATGTCAACACCTGTCGCACTCATACACAAAGCCTTGAGAAATTTTGCACAAGTGTCGTCATGGTCATCCTAAAATCTATTTCAAGTGTCACATTTATCGTTTCTTGTCATGAGAACGTCACTCAGAGGGTAATGCTTTTCTTTTTGTTCCGAAAGTCTGTGGTTGTTGTGTCATTCAAATATGCTAATTGTGTGGTCATAGTTTGAGTTCATCACAAGTCCATCTTTTTCCTCACACAGCCATTCTCAGAAAGCTTCCCAACCAGACAACTCAGCTTCACTGGGTCCTGAATGAGAAGTGCACTACGTAGTCCCAACCCTCAATGATGTGACCTTGCTGACTAGAATTGCGCAATGCACAATCATTGTCCTCTAGGGAAGTTACATTGTGCAATTCCAAATTTCAGCAGCCTCCCTTGACCCCCAGAATTGTGCAGTTCTACCTCCCAGTCTGCCTTGAACTATGCACTTCACACTTTTAGTCCTCAATATTTTCCCTTATCTGCTGGAATCCCATGTTGCGCAGAGAGCCCAGCCCCCCTTGGTCTCAAGAAATGAATAAAGGTGTTCCCCAATGTCCTCCCTCAACCAAATCTCACTGTCCACAAGAACTGCGTAGATTTTGTTCCCATGTCTCTGATGCCGAATCCTCATTGCCTTTGAAAACTACAAAGAACTTCCCCTACAAGGCCTCATCCCACATCACCCAATGTTGTCTTGAATTGCAATCCTGACTCCTAGTGGCCACTCCACAATTTATTTCCCTAGTGGGGACTGAGCTAGAAAGTTCCTCAGTTAAGCTTGAGTTGCGCTTTGCACAGTCTCATTGATCAAGCTCCTCTCCATATCACTTGGAACTGTGCAATGCCTAGTTACTGAGCTTGTCACTTGTCCAGGGCTTACTTCATGGAAAATAATGCATTATCTTAGAGTAGGGAGTTTTCAAATTGATTTCCTCTCGTCATGAGTAAATTGCAGGAATAGGTACATTGTCAAATAATGGTGAGATGATGAAGAAGGAGGAAACATGCTTGAAGACTCATTTGTAGCTGAATAGATGAGTGAACCTACCAAGAGAAAGCAAAGGGACACAAGTTTGCAACTACTTTCAAAGACCAAAGACCATTGAATATCCTACACCATCAAGCTATGCGGAAGAGAAGAGAAAGAATATCTAAAAACGCATCCATCAAACCAATTCATGTTAGCATTGTCATGTCAAGTCGTGTCATGTGTTGGCACATGCCACATCATTATTGTTGGCCATGCATATTGTAAATCAAATGTATTGTAAAGTGGAAGTCCAATGGTCACACATGAATACGAAGAGTCATGTCAGTAGAAAAGTCATAGGAAGTTGAACAGTCAAGAGGGTTGTCAAAGAGTCACAAGGGGTAGGCATCACCCCATTGGTTATATATAGCCCCTCATTGTATGAGCAAAGGAATTTTCACCTTGGCTCCTCCTATAAAGCATTAGAGAGACTAGTCAGAGGAGCAAGGAGTGGCACTAATGTCCCACTACTAGGGCTAGTGATGTACAATGTAAATATGTGTCTTGAAACTTTTTCTTAATTACAGAAGCCTTTTCAGG
Organism: Pinus taeda; assembly: GCA_000404065.3. NCBI lineage: Eukaryota > Viridiplantae > Streptophyta > Pinopsida > Pinales > Pinaceae > Pinus > Pinus taeda. The sequence goes on from APFE030537037.1 coordinate 20,539, forward strand.
CCAACACGTTTTCATGCATGACTTATGGATGTTTGTAAGACTATTCTGTGAACATTTGTATTTCATGTTTTCTTTCACATGTACTAAGATAGTTGAACTAATTCGATTATTTTAGTGCTCATCTTGTTGGGAATGTGTTGCAATGGTTGCCACTGTTGTCTCATCCTTGTGGACTATTCCATGGGATACTAGACAAACCTTTCCTCACTTACCGATTATAATGACCATCACATCAACTGTGGATTATTCCGCTGGATGTTAGTCAAATCTTCCCTTGTTCATTGGTTGTAACAATTGTTGCATATGTTGTGGACTATTCTGTTGGATGTTAGACAACCCTTTCTATTTCATGTGTGCCTCTTCTTGGGTGTTACTATTATCTCTCACTTAGAGGCTCACTTTTCTTCCCCCCTTTTGTAGTAAGAGAACCTAGACACAGTTGTGCTGCACACTCACTAGGAAACTCACCTTGTTATTCAAAGATACCATTGCATCACTCTTCTATGATGACTGTTAGAGCCAAGGAATATCTTTGAGTATTCGGAAATCAGGGCTTTATACCAGATGGGACTCCTACACCAAACGGTGTGAGGTCTAATTGGGACTTCATATTGGGGAGATCCCCTTGGTTGACGAATTTCTAGCACTGTCAACAAAAAATAATCGATTATTTAGTCCTCCCAAAGCTATGGACCCGCACCAAGAAGAAAATAAGATCCAAATAAACATCACCAAAGGAAACCAACAAACTTTACCTCCCTAGGTTTATCTTGTATCCTACATTTGTTGAAATTTAGTGCTACACAGGGTAGGCTTAACCCTAAATAAGACACCAACATGCAAGTTATGAGAAATTGAGGGAGTGTGGGAAGGTTGTTTTCTATGAATCCAAAGGATGCGATATTAATTACCATGCGCTCGACCCATGCAAGCCATTCAACAACCCAACATACCCCTCTAGAATCTAAAAACAAAAGAATAAAGGAACTAGCAAAGAGGACAAACTAGAGTAAGGAACTCATCATAGGTATTATGCTTTGCTACTACCACCTAATTCTAGCCTTGAAAACAATTGAACACAAATTCACTAGTCCCTATAACCATAACCATGCCCATTTGTAGAATGTTGCTTTCAATTATAAGCTTGAAGGGCCAAAAATGAAGCATATCACTATTCCCTACCATCATAAACTCATCATTACCACTGCAATTGGCCTCCAAAAAACATGACCAAACAATAAATGTAAGTCTACTTGTTTTTTTTTCTCAATCAAGAATGGTAAATAGTCATAATTCTACATGGTTGCCCATAATTGTGTCCAACCATGCAGGAGTGGTTAAGATGTCACATGTTTCCACCCCATTCGTGGAATGTTTCATCTTCTTTATGGAGGCACATTTCATTGAAGAAAATGGAAAATTGGGTTTTAAGAGAGACATTATTACTTTAAATAATTAGAAAGAAAAATTAGCCAACAAAAGTAAGTAAAGGAGATGTAGATCCCTCCTGGTTTTTTTAAGTAGGCAATGTTCCTCAGATTTATAAAAAAAAATGATTTACCTTTAGGGAAATATTTTCTATTGAGTACTTTTTTTATACTAGTTGAATCTATGATAATTATTACAAAAAATATTAATTAGGGTTGAAACACAACCAGCAAAACATGTAGTAGACGTATTAGTGGAGCCAGTTATTGTTAAAAAAATTCTGGAAAATTTCAAAAAAACTTTTAGTACAATTTCCACTATTCGACACAAAGGTTTTATCGGAACTTTAAACAAACATTCCATATAACTAAAAAAAATGGTGGGTGCAGATTATAACAGAGGTCTTTTAGTGGTACACTCTTTGTTGACATGCGCACATCATAATGTTTTAAAATGATAAACATAATCGTATGTTGAAATTTAAAGTAATGTTGCTTTTCACAATTGTAGCATTGATGTGATAATATAATTTATAGGTATCAGAGTGGGTTGATCATAAAAGCATACCATTGTTTATTTTTATGGGTGGTAGTATTTAATGAGTCGAAAAGAATACAATGCACCAATATGCATATATTTTAATAAAATGCTCATTAGAATATTTAAAAATCAATTATTTTTTAATATTTTTATTTTTCATATTTTAATTATTGTGTTTGATATAATGATTGTGTTAATGCATTATTTGTCATGTAGATTATACTTTTATTGATTGTAGCAATGTAAGTCATCACATATATTAATTAATTCACAATGCAACTATTTATAACATTGGATGATGCAATATAGATGGAAACTAATTTTATTTATATGAATAAGTGACTCATCATCAAACAAAATGGGACACCATAAAGGTCCACAATAATCAAAATGTAGATTTGTTACACTTATTTGTAACCTATATACATCAAACCAGGAAATTATGTACAATACATTAAACAAATGTCAATATGTGATTGTTATATTTATTGGTACCTTGTCATTGTATAATTTGGGACAATATGTGAAATACATTAAACAAAATCCTTAATTTTCACAAACAAATATTTCAAAACATACAACTTGCAATAACATTCAATTATGTTACTGTCGTTCATCACTTGAACTATTGTCATTACTCAAGTCACATGCACGCCTAATTTCTTCATCACTAGCAAATGATATTGTAGTTAGGATGTTTAACCTAGTATTTTGTTGATTGGCTTGCACTAGATGTTTCATCTCTTGCTGGTCCATACACAAACATAGAATTAAAGTGTAGCAACTATATCTACATTTCTATATTAAAATCTACATGATGTCATAAATCTAAAAGCATACGAAAGAAATGAGTGCTTCACAAATAACACACATTCTTTTGAAGCTAGGTTTTATGTCTTCTCTCGAAATGACTACTTACAAATTGTAAAATTAGCTCTTGATACTTCAACATATACTCACAACCCATGCTTAACCTAATGTTGATTAATTATTTGGTTAGATTTTCTTTTTGGTTAGCACCTAATAGAGTATCAAATCCATGGATGAGAAAGAAATAATTATTTAAATATAGTTATCACAAAAAAATATAAAGTCTTAAGTAAGGTAAAAAATGTAAGTACTCACAAACTTTGCAATAAACAATTTTTTTCCTTGTCCTCCTGTCATATGTATTGAATGGGTTCCATTTTGTTTTATTTTTTGGAAGAAAACATGTGAAAATTAACATTTTATGTGATAACTAAATTCAATGTATATAAAAATATATATCAATGATTACATACATCTAGTGCACATTGTTCTTGGGATGGCCTCTCTGAGTTTATTTTATTTTTATTTTTTCCATAGAAAATGATGAATAATTTTATTCATCAAAAAGAAAAATAAAATTGTATTTTGCATATGCAGCAAACATTCCAGAGGAAAGTCTCTCTCGACAATGTGCTAAAGAGATAATCTAACAAATTGAGAACCATACAACAAAAGAAGAGAGAAATTATGACTGGCAATTTGCGCTTAGCTTTTCTTTTTTACCTTTCTTTTTTTTGCAATTTATGCCAACCATTTGAACCTAGTTCAATAGGAACCATTGCCAATTCTTGACCTCAATCCATATGAGAATCTTCTTTGTCTGAATCTAAGCTCACTAAAACATGAGCTATTTTAGTGCCCCCATTCCCATATGAAGTTTGGAAAACTTCAGGTTCAATACCCTTCTGAAGAAGGGTGACAGTTCCTTATTGTATCACAATGTCCCCATCTGTTTTGATTTTAGGTTGGGCTAGGTCATCCACATCTAAATGGACAAGATGGCTCTCCTTGATATCTTCTTCTTCATCTTATGAAATATGGTGCTTTGAAAACTACCATCCTTTTTGCCTATTGGATTGCCTCTTTATCTTTTTTGGATTCTTCTTGGCCTGTGGACCTGTATTCTACAAATGACCTATTTGAAAAAAAACTTGACTCAAAAGGTCGTGTTATCCTAATCTCAAAATTGAGACCACTTAAATTTTTTGTGTTTCAATATTATGTGATCTGGTAGCCCTTTACTAAGGTCTATCTCTACACATATTATGGAAAATGTGAAGAGACGTTTCTTTGTTCTTTCTAGGTCCATTTCTTTAATTTACCCATAGTGTTTCCAATATCCTCAAGCGATTTTTGATGCCAAAAAGGAAGAGGGAGGTTTGGAAGCCTCACCCAAACTAACATAATTGAGACCACCATAGTTGTGGCATCAAATTCTGGGAACCATGGAGTGATGAAGAGCTCAACTCTTCCCCAAAACCAAGGCCCTTCGTTTAGAACAAAATCCAAATCCTGTTGTGTTTCAAATTGGTAGTATAAAAAAACATTTGGAGCATAAATACATGTCATAGTTTGGTGTCCAAAAAGAGAAAAACCACTAAAATAAAGCTTTAGGTTTTGACCAAAAGCCATTGAATCTACAAATAACAATCTTGGAATGGAGGATAGAAAAGAGGGAAGATACCTCAAAAATATTGACTTCCATTGTTGGAGCTTTCTCCATTTGGTCTACTATGTAGGGGTTGGATTGTTTTGACTCTGTACTACTAGAGCTAAAGTCTTCCCTTGCATTACTTCCTTGAAAGAGGTCAAGGCTCCATTTGAGATCCTGGCATCATGAGCTCCCCAACACAACCTTGAGTTCAGGATTATGGTAGAGTTTTTAGTGACACTGTAGTCCTTAAGCTGGTAGGAATCTTGGAGAACCTTCCCTTCATATTGCAAACTTTGAAATTTTGTTGGCATGCCCCATTTTTTTTTAATAGACCATTAAGTGAAGAGACGATGGAAAAGATTCTTGTAAAAAAAATAGAAGTCTCCCCACTGATATTTCTAACAAAAATATGGTAAATATTATTTTGGTTCTTCTTTGAATGAGAGGAACTAAGCACAAACTATGATAGATGAGAGGGAACTCTCTTTGAAGTGAAGGTGCTAGAGTGTACACTAGGGATGAAAATTCCCCCATCTCCACCGACCTTGAGGTAGAGCATACAAAAAGAAACATTTTTTTTGGGACAAAGGATGAGCAATAGTTCCCTGTTGAGCTCATCCACCACTTTATACTCATCCAACTCACCCTACCTGCATTTTCAGCAATAAATGTTAGAATAGAGGAGAGAATGGAAGTGGCAGCCGTCCCCTATCTTCTTGTTCCTTCGGTAGTAAAAAAGAATCAAAATGAATGATTAGACAAATTAATGGAGGAATAGTTAGAAGAATGAGTCTATATACGCATGTGATGAAACTTGAGAGAGATACACCGCTCCATGACACATCCACAGAGAGGGAAATGAAACCCTGGTTTGCGGCAGCAAGAAGGGAAGATCCACAAAACCAGAAAACCCTAGACTCCATCGCTACTCCTAAGTTTCAAATGTTGTATGACCTCTCTATATTGCATTTATATTCATTTATTTTATCTTCTCCTTGTACGCCTTTTTGGACATACCTACAAGCATATATTGTTTCTCTCTCTCTCTCTCTCTCTCTCTCTCTCTCTCTCTCCCGGCTCCAATACTAGCTTCTGCCTCAGAGTCGCGCTCCTCATCTCTCTCTCTCTCTCTCTCTATATCTCTCTCTCTCTCTCTCAAATTTGGATTTAAAAAAAACTCTGCCACTCCAAAGCCTTTATTGGTAGATTTGTAAATTTGGATTTAAAGAAAACTCTGCCACTCCAAAGCCTTTATTGGTAGATTTGAATTGCCCAATTTTCCCCTCAATTTTTTAAGGATTATGGTTCTTTATAGTCGCACATTAAAAAATAATTGCTCATTTTTTTATGGATATTTTTGTGCATTGACAATAAAATCCACAAATTATTTTCAACTTACAATTTTTGTGCACTTCAAAGATAAAAGTCTCTCTCTCTCTCTCTCTCTCTCTCTCTCTCTCTCTACGACGATCTCTTACAAATTTGGATTTTCAAAAAACTCTGCCACTCCAAAGCCTTTATTGGTAGATTTGAATTGCCCAATTTTCCCCTCAATTTTTTAAGGATTATGGTTCTTTATAGTCACACATTAAAAAATAATTGCTCATTTTTTATGGATATTTTTGTGCATTGACAATAAAAGCATGCACAAATTATTTTCAACTTACAATTTTTGTGCACTTCAAAGATAAAAGTGCATAGGTGCATATACACAAACACTGCATATTGTTAAAATATTTTATTGACAAAATAGAAATGCAAACTTTTGTAATTGAAATTCTGCGGAAAATTTTCTTTGCAATTTTTCAAATGGAGGGAACTATTTGATATGCTTCATTAATACATGCACTAGTGCATTCATTATACTAAGAAGCATTGAGACATTAAAAAATTATTTGTTGCACCAATAAATTTTCATATGCTAATTGAAATTATCTATGAGTTATATTGTTTGGTGGTTGTCCAACATTCTTTTGAGATTTTAATGAAGTGTTGATAATGGGCTTGGCTCAAAAGTAGGGAGAAAATGGTACAATATCAAATGACTAATTTGTTGGAAATACAAAGAAGTGGGTGAATCAATATTTAACTTCTTTTAGTTAATTTTCTACTTACAAAGAATTAAATATCATTAGCATCAGATCAATACACAAACCAACACCACATCATATGAAAAAACACATTAATTTTTACGTGGAAACCCAATGCAGGAGAAAGCCATGAAATTATTTCTAATATATAAAAGAGCACAATAAGTTATCAACTCCAAGTGAGGGGGAGCAATAACTCCATATTATTCAGATAGAAAGAATTGAGTTTTATTAGGAAGCCCCAACTCCCTAAAAGGATGCTCCAAAACATTTATTTTATGAGCTCCAATTAGAAGAATACTCCAAAACCCTACTATCATCAATCTACTACCTTAGCACCACCTTGCCACTTGAAGTGTTCTCAGGTTCCAACCTGAATGTTGGCATGCTTGTGCTACCATAAATGTCACCTCTTGAAGTTATGTACTCATGAGTCCCTATGTATCATCTTGAGTTTGTTGTATACTTGTTGAGGGTTGTCATGCTGATGTAAAATGATGTCATAGTCTCAGAAGGTCTGTAGAAGAAGTGTTATGAGGTAATAAGGCCTCATATGAATCTGAGCTACATGTGTGCTAGAGGTCTAGTTGATGATGTGTGTGGATTCTTGTTGAAGTTATGCAACTGGCTTCTTGATGTCACGATGTGCTTAGAAGGCTAATTTGCAGGTTGACATGATCCCCTGAAGGTCTGTTGCAAGTATGAGGGACATATTTATTGTTTTAGCTTATGCTCTGACTCAGTCGTTGGGATGATGGGTTATGGGAGCAACTAAAACTTTTCAGTCACTGGTTGGCTGATCAAATCTGAACAAGCCTGTCCGTGTGATCGAAATAATTCACAAAATCTTCTTGCAATTTCATGCAGTCATTTGGAATTAATTTGTTTTTGGTGAAGTCTATTGTCATAATTTTCCAGAAAAAGGTTGAGACAAGTCGTGGGGCTTCTAGAAAGTTATCAAAGTTGAAATTATCAAAAGGCTAGTGGAATGAGTGGCTTGATTTGGTCAAAATTTCTAGCTCAATCAAATCTGAAGCATGTGGACAAGTTTTGGGTGAGTTCCATCACCTAAAATAATTAATTGATCTCATATATTACAAATATATGGAGAAAGGTTTCTCATTTGTTTGGTTATCTAGAAGTGTGAGTGAGTGAGTGTGCATGTAAGGAAAGTGCACAAACGAGTGATTGTAGTAGTGAGTTAAGAGCTTCAATATTGCAATGTATGCTTCATAAATTATTCTTTAGCATTGTTTCAAACTTGTGTGCAGAGATTGAAGATCAGTTTGGAGAGTGTGTGTGGAGAGATGCGTTCTCTTATTTGGAGTGTGTAATTGTGGTTGAATGAGGGTGATTACTTGATTATAGTTTTGTTTACGCAACAATATTTTCAGTTAAGAATTATATTATTTGTTGCAAAATTGTTTGTACTTGGAGTGGGGGCTTCAAGCTAAGTGCATGTTGATTTTCTATTGTAGGATTGGATGCTCCTAGTAGGTTGTAGCCAAAATTTCTCATTTTAGTCAAGAGGTGGGTGCTCCATTTCTAGTGGTGGCTAGTTGATGTACTGTAAATGAGAATATTTTGAAGAAATAGATAATAATAAGAAGAAACAAACAGTTTAGTGGTTTTTCTCCCTGGAGGGGGTTTTTCCACCTAAAATCCAAGTGTCTACATGTGATGATTGTTTGTGTTTGTATGTGCATGACCTTGTTATATCTTTCTGAAGTAAATTTATGAATAAGTTTTAATTGCATAATTAATTTTGATATTTCAGTGATATTGATTCACCCCCCCTCTCTGTATTACTTTTGTCTAACAATCGGTATCAGATTCAACTCTTTTTTTGCAACTTGACCACTGGAAGGAGAATTTGGGAAGGGATAATGGCTGGCCATGATGTGAAGGTTCCAATTTTTTATGGTGAGAACTATATTCTATGGAAGATGGGAATGGAAGGGAATCTCATGAGTTTAGGCATTGATGCTTTCTCTACTATGGTGACTGGATATGATGTTCCTGATGTTCTTTCTTCAGACCCTGATGGAAAGAAGACTTTCCAGAATAATGCCAAAGCCAAAAATGCTATTATTGAAACACTTAGTGAGAATGAGCTGACAAAAGTCATGCATTATAAATCAACCAAAGAAGTTTGGGACAAACTTGAGAATAACTATGAAGGTGATAAGAAGGTGACAAAAGCAAATATTTAAACCTATATGATGAGGTTTGAGAGCTTGAAAATGAGGGAAGATGAAATTAATGCAGAATATTTTTGAAGGGTTGAAGTAGTGATCAATCTGATCAAGAGCATAGATGAAACATTTGAATATGAAGTCATTATTAAGAAAATATTGAGGTCTTTACTAGAAATATTTAATCCAAAGGTTTATGCTATTGAAGAAATGTTTGATTTGAGCACTCTTACTATGGAGTAATTGCTTAGAATTATTACTGCTTATAAGATGCACATTGTAGAAGAAAAATATGAGTCTAGTGAAGCTGCATTCAAGGGCTTCAAGAAGGTCAAGGCTATTACCAAAAATCTCAAGAAACTTCCAAAGAAAATAAATGAAGAGGAAGAGTATTCTAGTAGTGAATCTCATGAAGAATTTTCTTAGTTTTCCAATAAATTAAAGAGAGGTTTTGGAAAGTATAAAGGCAAGCTTCCTTTCAATTATTTTGAATGTGGAGAAGTTGGATATTTTGCTGCAAAATGTCCACACAAAATAAGTGAAAAGGAGAAAAAGAAGGAGATGAAAAGCAAGGATAAAACTCAGAAATTGTGAAAAGCTAAAGCTTAAAAGAAAAGGAGTTACTACTCCAAAGAAGAAAGTGACATTTCGGATGAAAGTAGTGAGAAATATTCATTAGAAGAAGAAGAGCACAATGAATGTGTTCTTATAGCTTTTGAGCCGAAAGATGAATTAGACCTTGAGGATGGAGAGATTGATTATGAAGGTGAGTTCATTACTCCACTTGATGAGCTAAGCAAAGCTAGAAACAAAAATAAGTTACTGAAAGAGGAAATACGCAAAATAAAGGAGAATGAGCCTCCTTTGGTTAATAATTCTTTGAAGACCTAGTTTTCCTATGTTGACACTTGACTCACCTTAATTTTGTTAAATGTTATTATTTTAATATTATAATTTTTAATTTAAAAAAATTAGTTTCTTTAGAAGAAAAAAAAAATTATAAAAAAAAATTAAGAGTTACTTCCTCAATATCATAAATGGTAAGCTCTAATAGACAAGTGTAAACATAAAAGTATGCATAATGTAAGGGAGATATTTTAACTCAAAACATCTATGATACATAATTACCCCAAATACCTAATAACATGATTATAGCTTATTTTCTTAAATTACTGTTAATTTTCAAATATATATAACCAATATAAAATTTATAGAACTTTTTACTGATAATTTAATAAACACACTTTTATTAAATATAACTTTCTTAAAACTTTTTAAATTAAAAAATAAAACTAAAAACTCAAATAAGTTTCCAACTATCATCATAGGTTTTGTTAAAAAAAAAAAAAACATAGTGAAATCATTATCACCTTATTTTTTACTTTTAAAACAATATTTTGGAATGACACAACTATATCAGATCCATATTTATTCTTCTCTAGTTCTATTGATTTAAGAAAATTATTTTCAAATCAGTAAATTATATCATATCACCAAATGATGTTCCTCACCATCATACATTTTATTAATTAAAAAAAACACAGACAAACCAAATTACTGGACCACTTGGTTTTCTTTCGTATCACTAATGGTTTTTCCATATAAAAAATATGGATTATATATATGGATGGGTGAAATCATGATAATTGTACCAAAATAAATAATATGTGGACGTACAAAATTGTGAGAATTTCAACAAAATAATAGGAGATAAATTATGTGCAAAATCGTGAGAATTGCAGCAAAATAATAGGAGATCAATTATGTGTAAAATCATGAGAATTGCAGCAAAATATTAGGAGAACAATTACTTCAAGTAGAGTCATATAGCACCAAATACTAGGGAATGTCAATGTTAGTATCTTAATTCAATCTTGAAATTATGCATTGATTTGTTCATTTTAGATTTAATTACAAAATTAATTAAATAGTCAATCTTTTTTATCATTTATAATGGAATTATTCATTGATAGTATATCTGTGTCTATCTAGCAACCTATTTACCACTAGTATGTTTGTGATGTGGTATGATTTGTTGTTACACCTATCCATGATCACCATGCCTTTTATGTGCATCTATTTGACTAAAAGTAGGAGCTTTGTTATTTGTCATTGCTACAAGATGAGTGGAAGTGACGTTTCTTTGGATGAATAAACCATCATGAAAGCCCAATGTAGTTGGATTCCTTTAGAACAACCCACAATCTGAAGGAAGTGAGAGAGCACAAAACATCCACACAAAAGCCAATTATAGAGAGTCAACTTCTATCTTGCAAACCCCAACAATCAGGTTTATCCCACCTACTATAGCTACTAGCAGGCCTTGGAATGGCCAAATAGAGTGACACACACGCCCACAAATGATAAGTGAAGCATACACCAAGAGACTCTATAGGCTATTAAAATGAAATAATATAAATTAGCCATATGCACAACGAAAGAAAAATCACTAGGCCCATTTGAGTTCAAAATTGCTTCCCTTTAACAAAAACACCCCCACTCAATTACATAATGCCAAGCATCGTCGTCATGAATAGCATTACAACCTCATGAGCAAGCTCTGGTTAGTACTATAATCATTCACATAAGGTGATCCACTTGTATTTGTGGCATCCTTAACTAGGTCCTACTCTTGATTAACAGTCCCATAGTCTAGACAATGAACGGGTTACATCAGTAGGGATTTTACAAACCTCCATTACATGTAATTAAAACTTGTCTCTACATTGTGTATCCCATGGAAGCATGTTTTCTTGTGTTCACACCTAATTATTTT
>APFE030537056.1:10252-29917 GCA_000404065.3 Pinus taeda
AAGGCATCACCATTCTGGTTGTCCATATTTTTCTGTCTCATCTCCTCTGTCAGCAAGGCTGAGACTATTTCATCAAATTGCAAAGCAGTTGCATTGCTACCTATTGCAATAACCAGACTATCCCACGAATTTGGTAGAGAACACAAAAAACTCATGCACTTATCTTCATCTGAAATTTTAATATCAACAAATGATAACTGATTTACCATAGTATTAAATGCATTCAGATGCTCTGTCACTGAGTCTCCATCTTTCATCCTCAGGTTGTACAGCTTTTTCCGCAGGAATAGTTTATTCACCAGAGACTTAGATTGGGACAAAGTCCCTAACTTGTCCCACAGAGCCTTCGTTGTAGCTTCCCCTGATACATTCAGCAATACTGAATCTGAGACACACAATCGTATTGTGCTCTTTGCCTTCCCATACAACTTCTTCCATTCTTCATCGGTCACTCCCGTTGGTTTAGTACCCGGATCTACTGCAATCCACTGATCTTTATCCACCAACATATCCTCCATCTTGAGTTTCCACAACTCAAAACTCTGACCATTGAACTTCTCAATCTCTATCTTTCCGCTACTCGCCATCTTCTTTCACCACCAGAATCGATCTCACAGATCCCCCACTGAACAGGGTCTACCACAGGCCCAAGCGAAACCCCTCAGTAACAAAGGGGTCCCCTTGAAGCCAAAACAGCTCTGATAGCAAATGTAGGTTTCAACCCCATACAGAAATTACCTGCATACGAATTCTAAATTACAGGAAAAATAAAAATGCGAGAGCATAACACATATACACAGAGATTTCCCACTGGATCCCAAAACCGAGACTACCAACTTGATTTTTCATTATGTTCATTTCAATGTTATAATACAGGTACCCCTCAAACCCCCTGTTAACTATGTGGAAAGAATATAACACAACCCAACAATTTTCAAAAAATGTCATCTTTCATATCCCTAGACATGATATTTTTGAATATGTTTTTTGACAATGCTTGCCAATAGATGTTTTTATCTCCAATGGAATTCAATTTCACATAGATTCTAGTTTTTGACAACATTTATTACGTTCTAGGATCTTGGTCTTATTAAATGTATTCTATGATATATACAAGATGTCACCAATTTTGTACGGACTATTTTTATGATCTACCCTTTGGTACTTCTTCCTATTTATTGGCAATTTTTTTTATGTAGCTTGGTTACTAGGGGAAATATTTGTATCTTATGAAACTACACTAATTTGCAGTTGTTACTTTCCTTCATGAATACACTCTTGAAGTGTATATACAAAATGTAATTTTCATCATTAAATTATGAATGAAATTACACATCTTAATTTAATACCATTCTCATGATTATATATAGCTTTAGACTTATTATCTTCCAAATCATTTATTTTAGTATTTTGAGTGAAATTATGATTAAATATTAGAACATGTTTTTACTTATATCTAAATGTTGGATGATATTTATGATGTTTATAGGCATATTCAGGGATTCCAACAAATCCATATTTGGGCACTAAGCATCAAATTCGAATTTCCTCTTCAAACTCTTGAAGATTTGAGGTAGATTTGAGATAATTATTCAAGCACATTCAAAGGAGAAGAATCATGGAAGTTTTGATAAGCGTCTCCTATAAAAGCTATTATAAATTTGTGAGAGGATTTGTAGACATAAAGATATGTTGTTTTTAGCAATTTGGTTATACCTACTTGAGAGAAAGTGGATATGAATTTATTAGTTGTCTATCCTCTTCTGAAAGCAACTCATGTATAAATAGGAGTGATTTCTCCATTGAGAGGAGAGGAAGGCAGGAGAAATTTAGAATTTGTAATCACAATACTTAAAGAGATACCCTTGTAGCTAGAATTTAATATTTTGGAGCTTGCTCTAAGCCTATTTCACTTAATAAGTGATGTTATTCAAATTTTCAATTTCTAATCTGCTTGTTGAGCATTAGAGGGCCCCCTTTGCCAAGCATGAACACTCTTTCCTTTCTTTGTTTAGAAAGTTAGATGTCAATCCCTTTCATAGACTATATTTTGAATAGATTAAATTTACATGATTTCCTAGAATAAGCTCATATGATTTCATAGAAATAGATTTAAAATTCTTTCTAGATTAAATTTACAAGCTTCCATAGATTAAGATTACATGCTTTCATAGATAAAGTTTCCATGCATCCATAAATCATATTTACCTAATTTCATAGATTAAATTTCCAATGCTTTCCCAAATTAATTTTCCAATGCTTTCCTATTTTAAATTTCTAATTATTTCTTAGATAAGATTTCCATTGTTTTCCTAGATTAAAATTTCCTTTCATGTCAATTTACATTTGATAGAATTAAAATCTGAAAATTTTTGTATATTTTCGTGCACTTCATAAGCATAAAAACACATATTTATAATTTAATGGAACTAAATTCTAATGTAATTGAATTGACTGATACTTTTGTCATTGTTGTTGAGGAAGTGTACATGGGATTTAGTTTCTAATTTAGGTTTCCTTTAAATTACACAACTTGGTGGATGAGAAACTGTAAGATGAAAGGTAAGAAACTCTGCATCACATAGTGAGGTTTGTTGGGTGTGTTATATTATTTCCACAACTAGCCCCACACGTAAAGTCGAGGGCTTGGGGGGGAGGGTAACCCCCCCTTTCTTGTGTCGGGCATAGCGAGGGGACTACAAGGGGGCTAGAAACCTTCCCTTCATTGCGTCAGGTGCAGCAAGAGGGTCACAGGGAGGGGTGGAAGCCCCCCCTGTTGGTGATTTTGAGGGGGACGGTAGACCTCCTCTATGGGGTCTAGGGCATCACCACGGGGAAAACAATTGGACCCGATATTAGGTGTGAAGACCTGCTTATGGTTTTGTGCATGGGTTTTCCACATGGTTTTCAGAATGATGGTTTTCTACCCATGATATATTTTAGATTCGGTCAAGGGAACTACAGTTATGTGCTAATAAAAGTTTACTGGATTGGGATTCATGGATGCTTTTGCATGTATATATATGTATTGTGACATTGAAAGGAATATAATGAAAAATCAATCTAGTAGGCCTGGTTTTGGAATCTAGGGGAAAATCTATGTGTATATTTGTTTTATGTTTTATGCTCGTGCCATTTTTTATTTTATGTTTTAAAATTCGTAAGAAAGTAATTTCTGTACGGGGTTAAAACCTACATTTGGTATCAGAGTTGTTTTTTCTTCAAGGGGACACCTTTGTTGCTGGGGGGTTTTTCTTAGGCCTGTGGTAGACCGTTTTCAGTGGGAGATCTATGTTAAGTTATGGTATGTTCTATGCTTATAACAGTTTACTTATTTTCCTTATTATATTCCATATATTAGCAATCACATGTACATAAAGTAAAGTTCATATAGAACATTAAATGATCGACAGAAAGCAAGCCAAGACAAGAGACACAAGATGTGGTAGCTAGCTAGGGACAAACCCCACAATGTGTGGGGAAACCCTTTGATCAAATCTTCTTTTATCTTCAAAAAGTTAGCAGAGAGAAATAGTACAATAAATCTGATTTATATCAATAGTATAAAACCCTAGATCAATAGCATCAGTATTAGCAGCTTCATCATCAAACTAGGGCAGACGATATCTCACAAACCGACCATCGGATCGGCTTGATTCCACCACCAAAAGTTGCAGCTTTTAGAGGAGGTTCAGATGAACCTACAGTGCAGTTTAGATGAGGATATCTTCTAGTCCATGCAGGTCAAAATTCACTTATGTAGTTGCAGCTTCAGTTTCAACAACTTCCTTCAAACTAGGGCAGTCAATATCGTGCAACCATCCATTGGATTGACTTGATTCCACCACCAAAAGTTGTGGCTTTTAGAGGAGGTTTAGATGAACCTATAGAAAATTTTAGATGAGGATATATTCTAGTCCATGCAGATCAAAATTCACTTCTGCAGTTGCAGCTTCAATTTCAGCAGCTTCCTTCAAACTAGGGCAGTCGATATCTTCCAAACTGTTTGTCGGATTGACTTGATTCCACCACCAAAATTTGTTGCTTTCAGAGGAGGTTCATATGAACCTATAGCATAGTTCAGATGAGGAGATATTCTATTCCATGTAGGTCAAACTTTACTTCTGTATTTGCAGCTTTAGTTTCAGCAGCTTCTGGCTTCACATGTGTGAGGGAGAGACCCTTTTCTACTTAGTAGAGAAGAGACTCTTTTCTACGCAGTAGAGGGAGAGAGATGTGATGAGATGAGTGAGTCCAAATGAGGAAAATTCCTCTTGTATTTATACGCAAATGATGATGTTTGAATAGATGCGACTATTGGGCTTTTGAGCCTACATGAGCTATAGGTCGGCTTGATAATAATTCCATAATCAAAATCAATTAATATCTCCATGAATACTTATCGGAATTGGATGATATTTATATCAATATTACACCTTTTGATGAGAGGAATCTAATAAAAATATTATCAGCCATGAATAATATGACCCACATGAAGTTTGGCCCTAGTTGCCAATTTTAACACTCCCTCTCAACTAGGGAGAAGTTCATCAGCAATTTGTCTATTAGTCATTACTATTCATCCATCAAATGCACTACCCTGTATAGCCTGACCCTTGCCATGCTCTGCTCTATTCTACTTGTTCTTCTTTGTCTTTTTCTACCCTATACTAATCTATATTGCTTTGCTCTGCTAAGCATTGCTTTTCTTTGTTCTGTTTTGCTCTTCATTTGTCCGAATTATGAAGAAGAAGAAATGATCGAGGATGTATCATACTGACTCAAAGCCAGTCTCAGGGTATGTACCATTGGTCCCAGACCAATCTCAACCAACCTAAAGTTAGCATCATAGTGAGTACAACTCCACTGGTCCTAGACCAGTATCATCCTCCACTGACTCAAAGTCAGTCTCAGAGTGCGTACCACTGGTCCCAGACCAGTCTCAATTGACCCGAATTCATCGTCATAGTATGTACCACTCTAACTGACACGAAGTCAGTCTCAAATTATGTACCACTGGTCCCCGACCAGTCTCAACCAATTCGAAGTCAGTGTCAGAGTATGGTACAACCCTACCACTGGTCCCAGACCGGTATCATTGATCCTAGATCAATGGAGGTCATCCTAGCGTAGGGAGTACAGTAGATACAACGATGCATCCATTGGTACTATTATGGTCCCTAACTTTATTTCCCTACTCATTGATCAGATCAGAGGTACTTCCCATGAGTCCCAGACTGCATGGGTAGGATGCCTTGACAGGAGAACTAATCAATCCTATCCTCACAGGAGAACACATCAATCCTACTACAATTTCCATGGAGAACACATCAATCTAGGCCTCACAGGACAACACATCAATCCTACTACAATCACCATGGAGAACACATCAATCCAGGCCTCATAGGAGAACACATAAATCCTGGTACTTGCCATTGAGAACACATCAATCTAGGCCTCACAGGAGAACTAATCATCCTGCTACACAGGAGAGAAAATCATCCTATTCCACAAGAGGGTGAACCATCTTGTCTCACAAGAGAGAAAATCATCGTGTTACAGTACACACCACCAAGGGAGGGTGAGTCACCCTGTGGTCGTATGTTGCTCCAGTAAGAACTGGAAGCCCTCAGAGCTCCCAAAGCTCAATGTATGCAACATGCAGGACCCTTCTACAAGGGTTTCTTGATGACTCCAAGTGATTTGGGAAAATCACAAATTAGATCTTTCCTTACGGCTTTGGCAAGGTGTATCGACCTGTACATCATCTTAATGTGATGGAGCCTCCTTTCTCATTGACTTACCATATCCCATATGATGTCTATCTACTGGAGAAATCGATGAATACGAGATTCCTTAGTAATCGAATCCCACCTCTATTTGAGAATCACAATGGTATGTGCTCAAACAGCTCACTGAAGAGCTTTCCCAACCAGGAAACTTCATGCGAGAGCATACTCATAGATATGTATCTTGTCTCGGTGATGCTTATGGAAACGGACATCTGCTTCCTTCTCATCCATTATATCGAAGCAGAATCCAAAGAGAAACAACAATAAAAGTGATCCAGTGATCCTCCACATCACCTGCCTAATTAGCATTCGAATAATCATGCAGTTTCATATTTCCAGTAGTGTATCTCAATCCATGAGATATTGTGTCCTGAAGACATCTCAAAAGATTCTTGGCACCAATCTATTGAGGCTCAACCAAATATGAGCTCACAATGCTAATTGAAAAACATATGTTCTATTGCACAGTAATTTATCACTGCTTTCACTCCCGGTCTTCTCACTGTGTCATGTGTCCAAGTCAAACATGCTTATGACAGACAAATTCTCTCCTATGCTGCCAATTGACCCACTTTTCCTAAGTTATCTGCCTCATCATAGCTGTTGGCTTAATAAGTTCATTGAAAGGCGCTCATGAACAGTCCATTTGCACTGCCATCATGGAAGTACACCTGATTCCTGCGATGGCCCGATTTTAAGCACCAGCGCGGGGCTATGAGCTTCCTTCGGCGATGATCTGACTAGATGCATTGATCACTTGCGATGTCAGCATTGAAACTAAGTTTTGTGCCCGCGATGATCTCGATTGGGTGAATTTGTTCCAACAGTCAGCCTTCCAGATGACTCCAGACCTGGTTGTTGGCCTAGTTTATGTCACCCTCCCTTTCCTGGTGTGGCAGTTCCATCAATTGTGCTACCTTCCTTGATGATAAGCTCTCTCTTCGACCTTTCATAGATACTCCTTCTCCTATTTAAACTATCACCATTTATATGCATTACTAGTTTCTGATAGTGGCTAGTTGAGCAGTGTTGTTAGTGCTTTGTGAGTTTTCTAGATAGCTGGTGTGAGTGTGGCAAGTGTGGGATTTTTGATAGCTTGTTGAAGGTTGTGAATTGGCCTTAATCTTGTGTAAAGCTTATGAGTGAGAGAGCTCTTGTATGTTGGGAGATCCATCTTCAAGGAGTGAATTCTTGAAGAACATGCTAACTGGACCCTTCTGAGAAGGCTTGTCACGTCAAGACTTTGGTTGTAAGCTTACTCTTATTTCATTATTAATGCAATCAATGATATTTTCCTATGTCTTGTATGTAATGTACTTGATGGCTCATGACTTCTTTATTTTGTGAGTAAATATTTCATTGTTGTTTCTAGTTACGTGCTTTGTGTATTTCCTTTCCTTTGTTTCAGGTTGATCGCTCATCAAGGAGAAGGAAGCGGAAGCTGGAGCAGCGCAACGGAATTCCATCGACCACCGGTTGAGGTAGGCCTCCAACTTTAATTGTTTAAGGAAATCTATTTTTGATCTGTCCTTGTTTGTGACTAGACCCACTCTAGGGCTAGTGGTCTCTTTTGAAGTTTTGGGGATTAGTTATCAATCCTCTGAGTTTCCTGGGTTGACCTGGGAAATACCCCTATTTGATTGAAGGATTGGATTTCTTTGATTTGGGAGTTTTGGTTCGCCTGTCATTGTTTTGAGCATCATCACGGATTTGATTTTAATAGTCATGTTGTCATCGTGCCCACCCTTTTGTAATATCCTGTGCATCGCGTAATTATGCCTCACAGTCGCGACGGTTCTGAAAATCGGACCATCGCGGGAAAGTAGTGTAGTTCCGCACTGACATCGCTTTATTGCTGTGACTAGTGCTTTATCAACACTTGTTGCTTGTGTATTACCCACGCTGATTACTGTAGAATTGATTTTCTCAATTCTGTATATGTCGTTTTACGGGTTGTTTGGTAAACCTTTTTCCTAGTTCTCTATAGTAGTCACTTTCACTCCTTTTCGAACTCCCTAAAAGAAAAGTTTCATCTGAGCACTTTTCACTTCAGGCTCATTAAATATTCGAAGGCGATAGAGTCACCTTTTTGTCCTTTTCTCGACTCTTTAAAGATGAAAAGGTCCAGTTTTGCTCCTGCGTCATAAAATTTACTGCCCACGAAATATTCCTGGTAAGGGTTCGAGTTTTTGGTTGTGATAAGAGTGTTTTTCAGGCTTGTTCTCGATGGCAACATTCCCCGAGTCTACCGGCCAAGGTCTTCCCCCAGATGGAATTTTTGGTCCATTTCCTTCATTTGGAAATGTCAGTGCTCCGTATATGGCAACATTGTCTTTGCCTGGGCTAAGCATTGGTTTGCCTGTATGGTTGTTTTCAATCTCGGTGGTCCCAAGTGTCATGACTCTTGTTCCACCATCTCCTTTGTCTAAATCACGGCACATTGATTCCAAGGTTGAGCCTACACCTTCTTCCCCTATTTCTTCCTCCTCCCCTCCTCCTTCGCCTGGTGAGAGTTTCACATCTAGTAACCAAGAGACTAAGAAGAAGATGATGAACAAGAAGAAGTCCGATAAACACGAGGCCACCTGTACAGCTACTGCTCTGAGTACATCCCGGGTCGAAACACCTTTTGTTCCTCCATGGAAGGTTAAGTTTACTTATAAATTGTGCAAGGGTGACCATCTTCTTCGTGATTATCATGGAATTCCTAGGATCTTAGAAGCATGGTCTCACGATCCATCTTGTCCCTCATCGTCCTCTCAAGCTCTTGATGATGCTACCCTATCAACTGGAAATGGTAAGAAGAAAGGGAAGATTCGATTCCCTTGTAGACTATGTGAAGGCAACCATCCCCTTCACATTTGTCCGCTCATGGATAAAGCTTCCGCTGTTTTGGAAAGTCTTACAACTTATTCACCACAACTTCCCATTGGTTATTAGAGGCTCTCTTCAGACCCTTCCCCCCATTGAAAAAGAGATATACTTAGATTCTTCTCTTGTCTATCCTCCTCTTTCTGAACCTGGTTGTGCTAAGCCTATTCTACACCAACCATTGGTAAGAGAGAGTGTTCACTTGGGTTCACGACCTGTTGATCACTATGTTTCGACAGAGCATCATGCTCATGTTCTTCTCGTCTCGTTAGATTCTCTTGAGTCTGAAAATGACCCTCCTATCCCCGCTGGTCAAGAGGGTTCTTCTTCGATTCGTGTAGAAAAGGGGGGCAATCATACGATTCCCCCGCCGAGCAGTTCGGTCGTTTCCTTCGACTGGAGTCATTTGACTACATTCCGCCTTCCATCCCATGTGCCTTTCCAGATTACAGTACATGCCTATGATAAGGCAGTACCTGGCACTATCTTGGATGAGGGTGCATCTATTGGTCTTATGCCTTCCACTACTTGGCAAGCTTTGGGCTACCCACAGTTTATGCCGGTCACACAGAATCTATTAGCATTTGATGGAGGAACTAGTCAACCATTAGGGATCCTTCCGAAGTTCCTTGTTACTTTGGGGGGAAAAACCATCTCTATCAATGTATTGATTGTCCAAGGTGATTTAGAGTTCAGTCTTCTCCTTGACCGTGACTATGTTTATGCCATGGGGGCCCTTGTATCTTCACTTTTCCATGTGGTTTGTTTCCCACATGATGGAAGAATGGTGACCATCAATCAATTATCATTCTTTAGTCACCCAGCGCCTCCTGTGCCATTGTCATCCCCTCTCGGTTCTTGCTCACAAACATTACCTTCCCTGCCACAGGTCAATTATGTGGCCACCTGTTCCATCTCCACCTTTGCTGACAATCATGCAAATGGTCTCGTACATCATGTACTGGGGGCATTGGAACCTGATCTATCATTAGTGCCTCATGACATGTATTCCTCCTAGAGTGTGGTTCTTCCATCCTGTGAAGACCTCTTGGGAGCCATGTTCTCATAAGGCCCATAAACAAGGAATCCCGAGGATAGTTTTGATCTTGTGTCGACCTTGTTAAAAAATGAAACAAGGTGTACGAGGATAGTTTGTTCCTATCTCAACCTCGTTAAAAAATGAAACGAGCATAGTTCCTTGTCTTTTGTCAATCTCGTTAAAAAATGAAACAAGGGTTATGAGGATAGTTCTTTTACTCTGTCAACCTCATTAAAAAATGAAACAACTCCCTTTCCAAATCGAGTCTTTGTTTAAGATCTCGTAAAATCCAAGTCGAGTCTTTCCAAGATCTCGGAAGTGAACCTTCATTCCATCCACCTTGTTGAATGCAATGAAGCTTGGGGGGCATGTACCTCGATTTGCATCGTTATGCTGGGGGCATGGGAACTCATAACAAGCATAGTTTTTTGTTTCAAGCTTGTGTAAACATGAAACCGAATCCAAGTAGAGTTCTCCATGGTTCAAGCTTGTGTAAAAATGAACCCATACCTGATTTACACCTCGTGATTGTCGTTTTTATCTACTAAATTTTTCTAGATGAGCCTTCGTTGTTTCATTCCATTGCCACCATCTCTTTGTCCGATCATATGCGTTCACTTGGTTGTTTTTCCTTTCCTGAGGAACCACAACAATGAGTGGTTTTATTAGCTAGTCTCTTGACCATTACATGTTTTGAGCAGTTCCACCATTGCCAAAACCAATTGCTACCCTTTACACCACTCATTCCTCTAGGAAGAGTCACCTTTAAGCTCTTTTCTGACTCATAAAATATGAAAAGATTGCCGAGTATTTTTTCACTTTTTGACTCGTTAAAAAGAATAAAAATGGTAGTCTGCTTTAAGCTCTTTTCCGACCGTGTAAACATGAAAAGATTGCCGAGATTTTATCGTTGAGGCTCGTTATTGGTTATGAAACGACGTGGTTTCAATTGCTTCTCTACTTTTTCAACTCGAGATCACTAATCATGAAAAGTACTCCCTAATCGCAATGGTCAAGTGGTTCTTTCGAGTATCGTTTTATACTTTTTCGAGCTCGAGAGACACAAATATACAAAAAAGGACCCCCCTAGAGTTTTCTTTTCCGTGTCTTTTTCAAACTCCCTAAACATGAAAAAGACTCCGAGTTTTACCTATGTTGGACTCATTAAACCCTGACAACATTGGACTCATCACCATGATGAGACTCGAGCTTCTCCTCCCTAGGGCTCATTAAATGATTACTAGGTTGGATTCAATAGCAGGTTTATCATGGATTGTCTATGGCAGCAAGTCACTCTTGAACATCGACACTTTTGCTTCTTATCGGGTTGGGATATCCATACCTTGTCATTTCGCCTTATGCGGGTTGGGTTGTCATTTAGCCTCTGATCCCCTGGTACCTAAATGCTGCCACCCTCTGGAGTCGTGTTGCCGACATGTTCAAGAGTATAATCCTTCTGCATTTTACACCTCTGTCTCCTTCTCTCATACTCTGTTTCACCATCTACTACTTGTTCCTTATCTCGTGTCGTTGATGGGGGAAACATTATGGCCCTCCTACGACAAGTCGTCTCCTGTCGACATCAGCTCATTATCCAAGAGATTGATCTAGAGATCCCCTTTAGTACCTTAGAGCTTGCATGCCTCAATGTCAAGTTCTTCGCACCTGACAGTCGACTTTAATCATTGGTCGTCGATTGGGTGATTCCACGAGTGTTCGACTTCAGCTCCTTTTTCACACTTCGTGGATTGTGCTTGCTAGTACCTTGAGAAGCATTGGCATCATAAGTGGTTTCTCTCGCGCTTGTTAACAGTTTTCCTCATTGACTGGTAATCAAGCGATTTTCTATCATGCTCGACCTCAGCACATCTATTCGCATGTTAGAATTTGTACTGTGATCAGATGGGTTCAAGATCCCGAACTCATATTACATATGTTCGCGCTGCGTGGATTGGTTTCTGATTACATGACTCATTGATGGATGGCTGCGACCATACCTGAGTCTTGATGGATGGCTGCGACCATACCTGAGTCTTAATGGATGGCTGCGACCATACCTTTATCATCATCATGGTCTCATTAGCTGGATGGCTGCGTCCATACCACAGACCTATTCCATATGTCTTTTGGATGGTTGCACCCATGCCTAGACTACATGTATTTCAGAGATATCAGTTCGACTTACGTACAGGTCCTTCCAGATGGTGTTCCGGCTCAATTGTTTTGTAAAGCATTTCACCCCTCCCACTCTCTCAGGCTTCATGCTTTAGGGGGCATCTGTTACACAGTAATTTATCACTGCTTTCACTCCCGGTCTTCTCACTGTGTCATGTGTCCAAGTCAAACATGCTTATGACAGAAAAATGCTCTCCTATGCTGCCAATTGACCCACTTTTCCTAAGTTATCTGCCTCATCAAGGCTATTAGCTTAATAAGCATGATGAAAGCCACTCATGAACAGTCCATTCACGCTTCCAGCGTAGAAGTACACCTAATTCCCGCGATGGCCCAATTTTAAGCTCCAGCACAGGCTATGAGCTTCCTTCGGCGATGATCTGACTAGCTGCATTGATCACTTGTGATTTCAGTGCTGAAACTTAGTTTTTTGTCCGCGATGATCCAGATTGGGAAAATTTGTTCCAACAGTCAGCCTTCCAGATGACTCCAGACCTGGTGTTGGCCTAGTTTATGTCGTCCTCCTTTCCCTGGTGTGACAATTCCATCCATTGTGCTACCTTCCTTGATGATAAGCTCTCTCTTCCACCTTTCATGGAGACTCCTTCTCCTATTTAATCTCTCACCATTGATATGCATTGCTAGTTCCTGATAGTTGGCTAGTTGAGCAGTGTTGTTAGTGCTTTGTGAGTTTACTAGATAGCTGGTGTGAGTGTGGCAAGTGTGGGATTGTTGATAGCTTGTGGAAGGTTGTGAAGTGCCCTTAATCTTTTGTAAAGTTTATGAGTGAGAGAGCTCTTGTATGTTGGGAGATCCATCTTCAAAGAGTGAATGCTTGAAGAACATGCTGACTAGACCCTTCTGAGAAGGCTTGTGACATCAAGACTTTGGTTGTAAGATTACTCTTAATTCATTATTAATGCAATCAATGATGTTTTCCTATGTCTTGTCTGTAATGTACTTGATGCCTCGTGACTTCTTGACTTTGTGAGTAAATAGGTCATTTTTGTTTCCGGTTACGTGCTTTGTTGTATTTCCTTTGCTTTGTTTCAGGTTGATCGCTCCTTGAGGAGAAGGAAGCGGAAGCTAGAGTAGCGCAACAGAACTCCATCGACCACTCGTTTAGGTAGGACTCCAACTTTAACTATTTAAGGAAAGCTATTGTTGATCTGTCCTTGTTTGTGACTAGACCCACTCTAGGGCTAGAGGGGTTGCCTCTGTCCATAGAGGGAACACTTTCCTGCATCACATGTTCGAACAGAGGTTCACCAAGAACATCAATGCGAATGAGTTTTTGAAACTTAGAGGCATTTCCCAAATCTCGTTCGACATCACTACCATATAACTTCCAAAAGTTAAGATCCTTGAGGTAGTCACAGGCTTGCAGTCCATCACACCAAATCTTTTCAGAATATTAACCACATATTTTCCTTGAGATAAGAAAATTTCCCTTGGCTTCTGCCACACTTCAAGTCCTGGGTTCTTCATTTCAAATTCAAAATCCAACTCTCTCTTACATTTGTGAATGAGAGGGTATGCACCTATTAGAAATAGGTAATCCACGTATAGCACCAGTCAGAGAGGTTTGCCATATTCAACCTTAAAGTAAAGGTTAGGATCGACTTCACTCCTAGTGAATCCTCGCTTCATCAAGTAGCTATCGATCCTCTCATACCATGCTCGGGGTGCTTGCTTCAGCCCATAGAGAGCCTTCATCAACCTACATACATGAGATTTTCAATCATAAACGCAAGAACGCAGTCTTGACATCCATCTGATGTAGGTTCCATCCTTGTGAAGCCACAAGGGCTATAACCAAGCGGAGTGTCATATATCTGGAAATAGGTGAAAGTATCATAGTCTATACCTTCCTTTTGGGAGAAACCACGATCAACAAAACGAGCCTTATACTTTTTCGTACTTCCATCTGTTGCATGCTTTATCTTGTAAAGCCATTTAGAAGTGACAATTTCCTTGTCTTAGGGTCTAGGAACTACTTCCTAGACATAATTCTCCATAATAGACTCATATTCTATGGTCATAGCATCCTTCCATACTTGATGCTTGATGGCATCTGAGAATGATGTAGGCTCATTTTGTATTATTGTGCTCATGATGGCCAGGTATCCCTGATACCTATTAGGTTTCTTACTTTAATGAAAGGTTCCTCAGCATGCAGCATGTCCTTCAGCATCATCAAGTATCCGCCTAAGCCATGAAGGCCTCTTCCTAGAAGAGGAAGGCTCAGGTGGATAAATAGGATCCATGGGTTCCTCCAAATTAGGCATTGTTACAACATCTACCCATAGAGAAAACTTTCACAATTGTACAGTTCTTCCTTTCCACCACACCATTCTGCTAAGGAGTATGTGGTGTAGTAGTCTCCCTCTTAATGCCAGCCTCAGATATTCCTTAGTGAACCAACTGTAATATATCAGAGGTCTTGCTTTGGCTTGAGGGGAATGGTCCCCTTTTGAGCTTTCCTTCGGCACATCCTGGACATACACCTTCTTTCTCTACTGGAAATTCAAGCATCTCTCTCACCATTTGTCTTACACCAAGTAGAGCTTTATAATGAAGGTGGGCAAACCTCTGATGCCAAAGTTCGGACTAAAGAGATGTGTCATAACACATGACACCTAATGGACTTCCATTGACCTAATATAATGAATCAACATGAAACCCAAGAGTAAAGGCATCTTTAAGATTATTTTTCGATACACGTACCTCGCCATCGCTGAAGGTTACCTTGTAGCTTTGTCTTCCATTGCCGAGATGGGCACTAGGTTCTTTCGAAGGTCAGGTGCATTTAATACATCCTAGAATTTATAGCCTTCTTGAATGCTTGTCCTCTTCCTTGATTCCCAGCTCTCCTCTTACCTTTGCTATTGAATTTTTCATTCCTTTGATTTCCATCAGAGGGATTTTGATCATCGTCCCAGTGTGAGTCCTTTCTATCAGGGCACTCCCTTGCATAGTGACCTACTTTATCGCAGATGTAAAATCATTCTTTTCTTCCACCCTTAGGTTCAACCTTTCCTTTTGATTTAGTCCTAGAATTATTTCTTTTCTTAGCATGAGAAGAAAAGGCAGCAGGAGGACCTTTAAGCATGGGCATTTCTTGCTCTTCTACCCTTGTTTCTTCTTGAATGAATCTAGCCATTAATTCCTCGAAACTGGGAATTACATTATTGTTTAGAAGAGTAGTCCTGAACACGTACCATTACGATGGTAATCCTCTAAGAGTCGTGAGTGCCATTTCTCTGCCAGTAATAGTCTCCCCAATAGATAGGAGATCGTTATTGATCCCAATGATTCTTAAGAACTATGCTTGCATACTCTCATCTTTACCCTTCTTCATTTCCCTCATCTTATTTCTAAGAAACAAAACTTGATATGTATTTCTGCATTTAAGATTAGTTTTCTTTTTTCCAAGTGTGATACTTTTCTTTCACGCAAGAGTGATAATATTTTTATTTTGAGAGATCCTTAGATACAACATGTGCATAAAAACATTATAATTTAATTCAAAAATTTATCACCTAATAAGGAATCCTAGCACAAATGGTGCGCATACACTTCACCAATTTACAAGCCCTGATCGATAATTTATGAATTAATTTAACATCAATTAAATTACCAAACAATCCATGTTGCATGATCAGGGGTTTCCCAAGTTCCATTGGGTTGAGGCATGCAATACAATAGTATTCTTGTAGAACCACAACCCACATAGAGTGTTGGGGTGAGTTACACAAGAGGAGGAATTTACAGGGAAGAAACTGGATGGGTCTCATTTCTACATATTTGGTATCCTTGTATATTTCCATGTCCCAAAGGAGAAAAAGAAGAATTTGGATTGCATAACAAATAAGGGTGCCTTCATGGGTTACTACAACACATCCAAGGAGTACAAGGTGTACATTGCATCACACAAGAACACATTGATCACGAGAGATGTGAAGTTTGAGGAGGATAGGGATTTGACAAAGTCCTGAGAGCATGAGTAGGCTATTGAGTGGGAGGAGGAGCAGTAGGATCCAAAGAAGGAATCTCATCTAGTACCTCAGACCATAGTTGTGTGTGGGCGGGATGAGGATGAGAAGGACATACATATGGAAGAGTGAGTGGAGCCCACTTAGGAAGCGACTCCCAACACAAGGAGAAGGAGAGCAAGATGAGAATATCAACTAATTCAATAGGTGTAAGAGAAATTTGTTGCTCCAAGTACTTTATGGTTGTCTTCCTAAGTTAACTTATTGTTTAATCTAAGTTACCTTCAAGTTTAAGGAAGACAACCACAAAGGTACAAAGAATGCATGGCACTTATGACTCAATTGATAAATGTCGATACTTCCAATTATCAAGAGGCATCCACTTAACAGGTGTGGAGAGATTCCATGGTGGAGTATGCCTACATCATGAAGAATGATGTCAAGGAGATGGTGCCAAGGCCATTGGGAAAATGTGTGGTAGACTTTCATTGGATCTACAAGATCAAGCATGGAGTTGATGGGAGTATTGAGAAGTACAAGGGAAGATTTTTGGGCAAATGGTTCTCATAGATAGAGGGAGTTGACTATGATGAGATATTTTCCCCAATTGCTTTGCATTCATCTATCAAGGCGATTGTGGCTGTTGTAGCACAAATGGGGTGGAAGATCCACCAAATGGATGTGAAGACATCCTTATTCAATGGGATTATTGAGGAGGAGATTTACATTGAGCATCTGAAGGGATGTGAGACATACATCAAAGGCACACACGTATGTAGACTCAAGAGATATTTATGTAGGCTCAAGCAGGCTCGATGAGCATGGTATGCTTAGATAGATAGTTACCTTCAAGGATTGGGATTCACCAAGAGTGAAGTGGAACCTAGTCTTTACTACATTATTGTTGGAGGTGAACCACTTATTCTAGTGCTATATGTGGACAACCTAATTTTCAAAGGTGTAGACAAGCTCATCTAGGAGTGTAAGAGAGGTCTTGCAAGAAATTTTGAGAAGAAGGATACAGGGATGATTTTGAAGTCGCAAGTCGTGACCATGCCTCCAATCACAAACTAAAGGAAGGTGGATTCATCCAAAAAATTGGAGTGATTAGATCCCAAACTTTATCGGCAAATGATTGGGTTTATGATTTATTTGGTGATCATGCAACTAGATATATGTTTTACAATCAAATATTTGAGCTAGTTCTTGATCAAGCCGATGAGAGTGCATTGGATTGTTGTGATGTACGTGTTGATATATCTCAAGGGTAAAATAAAGCATGGATTATGGTAGAGATAGGTTGATGAGTTAAGGCTTGAGGGCTTCACTAGTGCAAATTGGGGAGTGAGCTCCACAGATAGGAAGAGCACATCAGGATGTGCATTGAGTGTTGGATCAACAATTATTTCTTGGTACAACAAGAAGCAAAGATCAGTGGTATTGAGTTCAACTAAATCCAAGTACGTGGCCACCAGTTTGGTAGGGTCCGAAGTTATTTGGTTGAGGAAGCTCATCATCATCTTGTTTGGTACACATTTGGAGCTTACCATGATACACTATGAGAACCAATGTTGCATCAAGCTTTCTAAAAACCCAGTTTTTCATGATCTTCTAAGATCATCGACATACATTAGCACCATATCATAGATATTATTCAGAGAGGTTTTGTTATACTCGAGTATGTACCAATAGAGGAGCAGAAAGCAAACATTTTGACCAAGGCATTGCTAGGTAGCATATTTGTTTACCTCCAAGAGAATTTGGGTGAAGTGGAGAACACCTTCCTCTCTAAGAGGGAATGTTGATTGGATTAAATAAGATGTGTTGTTTTTGTCTAAGTGTTAATCTCAACCATTAAGCATGAATTAATCTCAACCATTGAGAAGCAAATTAGGGTTGAGTTCGAAACTATAAGAGGAGATAGAGTGAGTTAGTGGCAAGTCAGTTGAGCATAAGTAGGTGTGAGAGAGCAGCAAAGGAAGAGTGAGGGTTTCAATAGATCGCAAAAAAAACATCTAAGAAAAATAAATCACATGAGGTTTGAGCATTTGTAGGCTAGCACATAGGTCTATTTGCACATGTGGATCAAATTACTCGTTTGCATAGGAAATTCTCAAATCTAGTGCATGGGAAGGGAATTGATTTAAATGGAGAGTGGACTAGTTTTTTCTTTTGATAAACTTGGAAGTTTCTCCCTTGTTGTAATTCTTTGAAGAAAATATTTTGTTGCAAAATAATAATAAAATGCACACAATGTTATAGGTTTTCCTCCTAGTTGGGGTTTCCGGGATATATCTTGTGTTCTTTGATGTGTTTGTCTTATGATTTATTTTAAGTTATGCATATTAAGTTAGAGAACTTGGTGTGTTTGATTTAGGTTTCCAAAATATGGGTATATTTTTACACTTAAAAGTACAAATCATTTTACTAAGTTTGAAGGAAATCTAAGAATTTCAATATTCATCTTGACTAAAAGATTTTGAAATAAAATTAATTAGAGAGAGATATCTTATTCCATTAATAAGTTTTTTATAATCATAAATAAAATATTTTTGTTATATAAATCTAATGAAATATATATATATATATAGTTAAAATGCTTTATTAGCGTTTTTCTCAAAATCAATATATATCCATCTTAACTCTAGATCTACCAAGAGTCTAGAGGAAGCAATATCTCAAGTGCAAACATTTTCTCAAATTTTGCACTCAAAAAATGATTTGCATCTTGAGATATTTGATCCTCTCAATGCTTAATAAATTTAAAGTAAACTGTCAAAACTACACCTAATCAATTTACCACAAATAACATATTTAAAATAAAAATAAATACCATATTCCACACAATATTTTCCATAAAAATAAAATAAAATAACAAATAGGAAAAAAATAAGAATGAATTTAAAAAATTTGATAAAATGAATTAATGACAAAATAATAAATAATAAACTTTTAAGAAGATTAACAATATTTACAACTAAAATTAGTTAGTTACTCGAAGCAAATAGTTTTTCAACATTAAAAATGTAAATAAAGATTTGTCCTTTCTCTTAGAGGAATCAAAATGTCTTATAAAATTTGATAAATAGTAAAACGTGAAATAGTGGTCTGAATATGATTTGTAAAATTAGCCTTGGTATATAAAGTTTAATTTAAATTTAAACATTAATTGAACTTTAAACATTTATAGCAATGTAGTGGTCAATTTTATCTTAGTGGTCAATTTTATCTGAAATTTTGAGAGATTTTTGACCTCGGTTGGAAGTGCAAGTTTGATTTGAAATATTACAGGAATAACGGTAAGAAATCTTATACGAATTTGTTAAAATCTCAAAAGTACTAATAAGATTTTTAATTCATAAATATATTTATGAAACGAGTTTTGAACCAACTATGTGGTTCATCGTCACTACAAGTTGAAAAAACAGAATTAGGCTAAATAGCTTGAGCACAACTTCCAACTCCTAAAAATGATCAACAGCTAAATTTGACTAGAGACCAAGGTCAATAATAATTGAAAGAAAGATAATTAAAATAAGAGACCTTACCACTAAATAAATAAATTATATGTATAAATTAATTAAATTAATTGGATGTTAATTTAATAGTTAGTTAGAAAAATTAATTATAATAATAATAAGGCAACTAACTATTTATAGAGTTATAACTAACTAATAAGATTATATGTATATATAAAGAATTATAAAATAGGATGTTAAGCTTACTTTAAAAAATAAAAATAAAATAAAATAAACAAAAATAAATAAATAAATAAATACAAATAAAATAAATA
>APFE030537056.1:30308-81615 GCA_000404065.3 Pinus taeda
AATCCTTACAAATAAAAAAATAAAAGTAAATAAATAATAATAATAATAATAAATAAATAGCCCCAAGAGTTAGCTCAATCAGTCAAATCAAGTGCCTCGCCAATGGGAGGTCACGGGGTCAATTTCCGAAAGCTCTTGGGGTCAGGTCAGTAAATAGGACGATGGGTGTTGATGCCCTTCGGGTTGCGTCCACTCAGTTATAACCCTGGATGTAGCCACTACCCACTGACCCAGGTATCCGTCCACTTAGTTATAACCCTGGATGTAGCCGCTACCCACCGACCCGGGTATCCGTGAACCAGAAGTGAAAAAAATAATAATAATAATAATAAATAAATAAATAATAATGGGATAGAATAAAAAGTTTTAACTCCTAAGATAAAATAATGTAAATATTCACTAATTAATACAATCATATAACAGATTAAAAACAATGGAGGCGAGAGGGGGAAGGAAAGAAAGAGAATAGGAAGAGAGGGCAGGGACCCAACACTACTCATTTTCCAACCATCCTCTCTAATCCTCTCTATTGAGATTTCTCTACCTCTTTTCAATCTCAAGAGTAAAGAAAGAGAATAGGAAGAGAGGGCAGGGACCCAAAACTACTCATTTTCCAACCATCCTCTCTAATCCTCTCTATTGAGATTGTTCTACCTCTTTTCAATCTCAAGAGTTTCCCTAAATTTCTGATGATGGAACTCTCAAGAGTTTCCCTAAATTTCTGACCCAACACTACTCATTTTCCAACCATCCTATCTAATCCTCTCTATTGAGATTGCTCTACCTCTTTTCAATCTCAAGAGTTTCCCTAAATTTCTGATGATGGAACTCTCAAGAGTTTCCCTAAATTTCTGATGATGGAACTGTGAAACTCTAGCAATGACACTAGCCTCCTCAATACAAACATGATGATTGGTTTTTTCAGCATGTTTTAAACTTATCATAAATATATTTTAAATAATTTAAATTTAAAATTTGGCTAAAAATTATATAATCTAATTTTAATGCGAAAATTTAAGTGAAAAATAAAATAAAACAATTGAATTTGTCATATTTTTTTATAAAGTGGTTAGTAATTTAATTTTTTAAATAAAATATGCGTATCACATCTAATTTAAACAAAATTAAAAGAAAAATCTATATTTACTAATTTTTTAAATGTGTAGTATAAATGTTTTATGTTTTTTCCTTCTTTTGGATATATTTTAAAATAATTTTATTCGGGACACTTTGGGGAAATTAATGACAAGTACCTCTGATTTGTGTACCACCCACCCCCACATGCTCAAGGCAATGGGTGCGGTGGCCCTTGTCATGAGTGCATGCAAGGGTGGTGGGAAAGGTGGCAAAGAAGGTGGCGAGGTAGAATGTATAGGGGAGCACAACAAGACAAGTGGTTGAAGCTGGAGTGTTGGCTCACTGAAGAAGGAGTTGGTGCAAGGGAAATGGAGGGCGATGGCATCCTCAACATCAAGCTTGGAGACGAACTTCAATTGTATACTGGTATGTTTTTTGGCTTTTCTCCTCCATCGCAATGATGACCTGTTTGGGTTTCTGCTGGTGGGAGAGGGGAAAAGTAGGAATGTCAATTGGGGGGTTGAGAATTGTTGGTGGAAATGGGGTAGGCCACTTGTTGTAATTTCTTGGTTCTCTATGTCTTGCACTTGTGAGGTATCACCTATGGCCTATGTTTTGTTGACCCTGTGTTTTTTGGTATGGAGAACCTGGGTGCAAACCAGGGTTGGTATGGGGTTGGCCACAAGAGGTATGTGGGTTGTGCCAATGAGACGAATAATGGGGGAAGGGGAGAGCAGTCTATAGGAGTAAAGCCATACTCTCACAGCCAATGCACT
The DNA here is from genome assembly GCA_000404065.3 of Pinus taeda. Classification (NCBI taxonomy): domain Eukaryota; kingdom Viridiplantae; phylum Streptophyta; class Pinopsida; order Pinales; family Pinaceae; genus Pinus; species Pinus taeda. The sequence goes on from APFE030537056.1 coordinate 32,162, forward strand.
TGTTGGGCTATTTTGAAACTCTATTATGGATAGGGAAACATTAGGAACCTAGAGGAGAAAGTTGGGTATGAGAAAGACAATGACCTTGCTCAAATCTCCAGAGCTGATGGGAAAGGCTTTACAATTACTCCTTGGAAATCCACGGACCTGAGGTTGGGCTTATCTGCTTGGCCTTAGCAAGGGCACGCCTGCTCTGTGATTGTGAGGTATTGGGTATGGAGTTGTGGCATGAAAGAGGGTTATAAGAGGCCACCCCCTATGGGGACTAGTTCTCAGGCCATTTTGGCTATGGCTATGATAGTAAAGGATAGGATAGGATCAAAGTGAGGTTGATCTCACAGTTAAATTCTGGGAAGGAACCAAAACCATATCATATTAAATTTTTTTCAATTAACAAATTGTGGTTGTGGATAGGTCTTAGGAATTTATGATATGGCGCGGCCTGCGAAAAATAGCGGATGAGGAAGGCGGGTCAAGGTCCCGAGGAAGGATAAGGAGCCAAGCACATTAGAGCCCCATGGAGGGAGAAAATCAGTAGAAAACCTTTTCAGTGAAGCTGTTAAGGCTTACTATGAGGGTATTGATGAAGGAATTCAGAATTTGTTAGAAGAATGGGAAGAGGAAATTAAGCAGGGAAGTGAGACTGAGGATGATATGGAAAATTGGAGGACCCTAGTCCTGGATCATGGAAACAACACAGGAAGAATTATGCAATTCAAATAGGTCATATGCCTTTATTTACTGATGAAAAGCTTGTTGGGCAAATCTATGGAATAGATCTAGGTGGGTATGGTTGTTTCACTCCAAGGTATGTCGAACTACAAACAATACTTGCAGAAAATGAAATTCCAACTCCATAAGAAATAAATTAGGCTGAACAGAATTGAAAGACACATTCCCTACATCCTAGAATTGTCTGAGATGCCCAGATCAAGAGTCAAGGACCCCACCTGTGGAATCCACCTCAGAGGAGAAGAAGGGCTAGTCTTTTTCCTATGCTTACTTTTGTTTTATATGAAGTTAGCTTTTAATTTCCGTCATGCAAGTATTTGTATAGATAGAAATATGGAGTATGGACATGAAACAAAGACATATATAGCTTGGCTAGATAGGTTAGAGAGATTAAAACTATATTGTTTCTGGATGGGTTATAGGTGGCCAACAAACTTGGTTTCCCACTTGGGCAAGTTGAGGCCACCTGCCCAATCTATGTGGTGTAAATTTTCCTATGATTGAATAGAAAATGAAAAGGTTCTACCAAGCTTAACAAACAAACAAAAATAGATTATATTTTTTTATGATAATGAGAATAATTGTATTAATTGCAAAATATGTACCTTGCTCAATTGTATATAGGGAATTTCATTATGATTTTCATTCATCTTTAGTTAATCATCTATAGACTCCTCTTGAACCAAAATTATCCTCTGAAAAGGAATATAAATGATACCAAGCATAAAGGTGAATACCTTATAATAGAGCCCAAAAAATACAACTTGCAGTACATATAGCCTAGTGTCATCTATAGATTCCTTAACAAAAATTATCCTTTGAAGAGGAATACAACCAATACTAAGCATATATGCATTCTTGGAGGTGAATACCTTCCAATAAAGCCTGAAAATTAAACAAAACTTGAAGTACATACAACCTACATCAAAATATAATCCTTAATTACAACATGTTTCTAGATATCCACTTTGAGTAGTAGCCCCCCCAAAAAAAATCATTTTTGAACATAAGATTCATGATTAATCCACTAAGAGATAGAAGATAGTCTTAATTTACCATTAACCATCAACTCTCCAAACTTCAAATTGCAACCTTTGTTGGCACATTGATCTGCTTCCTAATTATTATCCCTTATAGTATGCTTGAAACTCATCTATGGGATATCTTTTCATACCTTCTTAAACTTATTTAGGAGATTATCTATAAATGTGTGTCTATGGGAAAACCTTTTGACCAAACATTGAATTTTTAAAAGGAGTCACCCAATACAGTGAGAGAAAAGACCTAAAGAATCATCTATGGGATATCTTTTCATACCTTTTTAAACTAATTTAGGAGATTATCTATAAATGTGTGTCTATGGGAAAACCTTTTGACCAAACACTGAATTTTTAAAAGGAGTCACCCAATACAGTCAGAGAAAATACCTAAAATTCTTTGGTGAGAAGAATAAATTGTGTGATTATTTTTCATCTTCCCCAAGCCCCAAAATACTCTAAAAGTTGATCTCTAATCCATAAAGGACCCCTCCCCCTCCTTTCACCCCTAAAACTAGACCAAAAATTATTAGAATGGCATATTTGAGTTATTACATCTATATAGACTATATTCTGCCAAATTCTATAAAAAAAGACAAATTTCAATTTCAATTTCAATTTTTTTTAAATTTATTCATTAAAATCAACTATTTGGTCAATTAAATCATAGGTCTGTAGTCTATATGTTACATATTTTAGAGGTTTTTTTGGTCTATTTTATGGCAACCTTTTTTAAAAGGTTTTTCTAGCATAATTTGTGAAGGATTGGTTGGAATAAAAATTTCGTTGTGAACTCTCTACAATCCAAGTGCTTTGGGGTTTTTAAGGGTGTTGAATCCATATAATCAATAAAAAAAACTCTATGTAAAGAACAAAAATCAAGATTTTACCAAAAAAAAAAAAGGCCAAAAACACCAAAACTTCCAATAGTTAGATGATGCCAAATCATAACATATATTATTTTGTAACATATTTGAGATCTGTGTTCTATTTTAAAAACCCCACTCTAAACTAAAAATAAATTAAAAGATACATCTTCTTAATTAGTTTACAACTAAATATTTCAAATAGGTTGAAAATGATAAAGGTGGTGACTTTTAATAAAAAATAATAATTTTATATTAAGATAATTCATTTTAGTTTACTTGGAATTCAAAAGTGAGTAAATATGTGTATTTTTTGAATTTAGACTTTTGTGATGCATAATAATTATAATAGCATCTTTAGGTAAAAATTACAGAGGAGATAATCTAGTCAACCTGTTTCAAACCAACCAGCCAAGTGGTCTTCAGGACAAAATGAGCCTATCCTGAGCCACACAGGTTGACTCCAAAAGTGCCTACCAAATTATCTCTTATATGATTTTTACTGAAAAATATTGTTACTAATAAGTATTTTGTTAAAATGTTTTTTACACCATAATTATAAGTTCTAAAACTATATCTTACCTACCTAATAGCAGTCCCACATATCTGCCATATATATTACAATAATAACTATGTAAGTAGATCCAATCACAAGCTAATACTAAAATGGTTTGCTAATGAACTCGTAATACATTCCTCTCATCCAATAAAAAAGAAAGATAATTCACTTCCAATAATGGAAAATGATCTGTAACATTGTAAAACCAAATATTTTCTAATATGCTATGTCCGCTTTAGCTTAAGGTAAGATAAATGTGTACATAAACATGATGAATGAAATCCCAAATTACATTTAACCAACTAAAAACTATTCATTTTAGTAAAACAATGGTAGCTTCCCTCGAATAATTGCTTACAGATTCCAAATCTATGCTCAAATGTAAGATGGGTGCAGGTAAATTGGCAATAAAAAAGAAAGATAATTATTGGAAAATGATTTGTAACAGTGTAAAACTAAATTAAAAAAAAAGATAATTCACTTCCAATAATGGAAAATGATTTGTAACATTGTAAAACCAAATCTTTTCTAATATGCTATGTAGGCGTCAGCTTAAGGTAAGATAAACTTGTACACAGACATCATGAATGAAATCCCAAATTACATTTAACCAACTAAAAACTATTCATTTTAGTGAAACAATGGTAGCTTCTGTTGAATAATTGCTTACAGATCACAAATATATGCTCAGATGTAAGATGGGTGCAGGCAAAATTGGCAAAAACATGTATCATTAGGTCATGAATGTTAATAACAACAATAACAACCCAACAACCTTCCTGGTTCATAATAACATCCACAACCCAGAATGCCTTTTGTATAAATGGAAACGATTCTTCATAATTCCACCAACAATCCTAGCTAATGCCTTCTCTCAGGGAAGGCAGCGGTCAAATCTGTGTAAAGGTAAATTGGCAAAAACATGTATCATTAGCTCATAACTGTTAATAACAACAACAACCCAACAATCCTAGCTAATGCCTTCTCTCAGGGAAGGCAGCGGTCAAATCTGTGTAAAGGTAAATTGGCAAAAACATGTATCATTAGCTCATAACTGTTAATAACAACAACAACCAAACAACCTTCATGGTTCAGAATAACATCCACAACCTAGAATGCCTTTGTATAAATGGAAACGATTTTTCATAATCCCACCAACAACCATAATGCCTTCTCTCGGGGAAGGCAGTGGTCAAATCTCTGTAAAGATAGAGGAATCCCATATCCGCGGAGCCGCCACCTTAAAATCAATATGTGGACACCCCCAAGAGAACAATGAATCCAACAGCACACTGAAGTTAGGCAAATCGACCACGCCATCTGGATCGGCACTGGACAATGTCGAAAAATGAACATAAGCAATCGTTTGCAGAGCGTCCTTGAGCGCTGTTTCGAACATGAAGATCGGGCAAGTGGCCAAGAACTCCACCACGTTAGGAAAACCATAGGCATTCTCCAACCATATCCACAAACACAGCGGCAGGAGACGCGACTCTTTTACCCAATCCGACAACATCCAGAGGGTAGCCTGGTGTTCAGAGTTTTTATTATCTCCCTTTACCATCCAGGACAAACGAGGAAGAGCTCCCACTATGCGCTGATAAACATGACTAACGTAATGAACTCTAGTGTAAGCGAACGAACTAACGTAATGAACTCTGGTGTAATCCATTGCGAACGAACTAACGTAATGAACTCTGGTGTAATCCATTGCGAACGAAGATAATATCAAGACTAGCGTTTTTGTTCGAGTTGATATATATAGGGTTTTGGTTTAAAACCCTAACCCAAAAGCTTGCATTGGGTTATTAGTAGTACAGGACAGAGGGCGGAGAAGCTGATTTTAGGTTGTGTAGCATCAAGGGATTTTGTCCATATTATAAAGGGTGATGTGTGATTTAGTCTTTCTTTAATTGGGTGATGTGTGATTTATTTTTAGTGTTGTTTTGTTGTGTGATTTGGTCTTTCTTTTTTCACGGAGTCTATACATTTTTTTAATTTAAAAAATTAAAAAGTGTGGTTGATAATTTAACTTTTTCATTTTTCAAGAGTCCATACATTTTTTACATTTTTTTAATTTAAAAAATTAAAAAGTGTGGTTGACAATTTAAAAAGAATGGGATGTTTTAACTAAAAATAGAATTCTATATTTTCACCACTGTTAAATCCCTAAAAACTTCTTAGGCACCTAGAATTTTATATTTTGACAATTGTAACGAGGCTAGTTAGAATTGGATGTTTTACCTTAAAAATCTCTCGGGTTAGTTAGATTATTATAATTAAAAAGAAAAATTGCACCTCGAAGAATTTGATTCCTCTTCTAAAATTTAATAGATTTAGGTTTATTTTTAAATTAATATTTAAAAATAAGTTAAATAGATCTACACTTATTAATAGTATGAAGGGTGATGTGTGATTTTTTCAGGTCTTCAACATGAAGACACGTATCTTTTTAAAATTTAAAAAATTAAAGTATTGTCGAGAGAGGGACAATTTAGATAGTAACTTTTTCACTAGAATGAGATGTTTTGCCCTAAAACCCCTTTTCAACATCTAAAATTCTATAGTTTGACAACTGTAATCAAAATTTCTAAAATTTTCAACGGAATATACATCTCACAATATAAACATTGAAAATATAATTAAATTAATTAAATTTTATTTTTATTTTAATCTATATTATATATATAATATATATATATATATATATATATATATATATATATATATATAGATATATACATCTAAAAAATATGGTAACAAGATTCTTAACCATCCAATTTCACCTCGATTTTTAACCTATAAAAAGACTTTGTTATAATACCATAAGTCAATATCATAGCTTACTAATAACACATATCAACAAAAATGTAATTCATATTCATATGATAAATCTTTTTAATTAATGAATTTAATTAAAAAATTAGAAAGAGCATAATTGTGTTTGGTATAAAACTCAACTTTTGATTTGTGACTACTACTAAAAATATCTATCTAATAATTATTAATAGTTAAATTAAAATTTAGAATTTTTTTAAACAAACACACTTATCAAGTTAATCAAAATATTTTTTTTTATTATTTTATCAAATTAATATAATTATATTGTGTTTGTGGGGTCTTCGATAGATGGTGATAGGGTGCTCTGTTAAGGCACTCCTTGATGTGAAGTCGTGTTCAATTCCAAGCCATGATCTAGATGATGTATTAGACATGTTAAAAATCCAAATAATATATTAAACATATTGAAAATATAGTTTTACCAAATTTAGAAAAAAACATAATTAAATTTATTTATTTTTTATTTATTTTATTTATTATTTATTAATTATACATTTAAAAAATTACTTTCTAATGATATTGATATTACACAATTCATATATCTCTTATTACAACTTAAAAATAAAAATAGAAGTTTAAATATAATAGGAATATTTGGTATGTAACCTGATATTATCTATGGTAAACCCCGGATGCGGGTGCAAGCTAGTCCAAGGCAGTTGACGGGACAGGGGTCTCATGGAGGCCACATGCCGACCATGCGCCATGTTCACTTGGGAAGCGGTGGAGCAGGTCGATCTCGGAAGGTGGCTTTAATAGCCACAAGACGGCAGGCTCGATGCATTAACGCCTCGGCCTCTTTTGACTGCGTCGTTCAGTTTGGCTCTGCAATGGACGTGATTGCCACCTTAATGGCGGACGACCTCTGAGGTAGAGCGAGGAGCTCTATAAAGAGAGGCCCCCTCTGCATCCCTGACCACATTTTGCCTGATACCTGGTTAATATGGTTGCAGGTCCTGGTAAATTCAGGCTCTGCCTTGTTCTATTACAGCCCAGGCATCCTCATCCAGGTTGATTATTCTCTGCATTACCCTGCTAGCATGGTCCGTGAGCGTCAAAGGCTGCTGAGCCATCAGGGCACTAGCAGAGGAGGGACCTCGAGGCGCCCTGCAGATGAGGAGACCCATCCACCTTGCCACTGCCCTCGCTTCTACCATTGCCCTAGCTCTGCTACCTCCAACCCTACCCAGCCTAACCAATTCCTAGAGGCAAGCTCCCCTGGGACCTCAGCTGCTCCCTTTTTTGGCTCCGCTATCTTCTCCTTCGAAAGTCACCTGCATCGCCCGCGCATAAACGCCCACATTTCAGTTCTGTTCATTGATAAACCTGTGGACGATGGCAACTCCAGTGCTCCGCCTGAGTATGCTCCTCCGAGGAACGAGGCCCAAGAATCCAATTTGGCCCAGGCAGATAAAGGAAAAGCTGCAGATTTGCCGAATCCACAGAAGGAAAATAGCCAACGTCAACCTATTGCGGTCGTCAAACCTGAAACCACTGTGCAAGACGAGGATTACTACAGACCTTCTCCAATCGTGGAGGAGGAGCCGGAGGAATAGCTCGATGCTTCGATTCAGGTTTTGCTGTCTGGTTTTGGGTTCATGGTCTCTTCGGTGAGGTCTTTTTTTCCACTTGTCTCTGGTTGTCTACGTGTCGCATTGTTTATGCAGGTCATTCTGTCTACGTGTCGTATTGTCTATGAGTTGGTTATTTTGGGGTTAGGTCCTCTGATCTGGGGATGGGAAGGAAGGTTAGCTTGGCTCTCCCCTGCGTGGGAATTTTTGCATCATATGGGTCTGGTCCTCTGTTCTGGTGGCTAGCGAGAATGTTAATTAGGTTCTCCCCTGCGTGGAAATTTTGTTGGGCCACAAACGCATGCATCAAGCAATCTGTCTCCTAGCTACACCTGGTCGATCCACTCTGCCATTATCTCTGGTAGTAGGATCCCTCTTTCAGCTTTTTTGTAATTGTATCTTGGCTTCATGTACATAATAGAATAGTTTAATTCAGAAAAAATATATTATCTATAGTAAAAGAAAGAAATATTATATATAATATACCATAAAAGAAATATAATATATATATATATATATAAAACATGGTTATATTGGAAACCATTTCTTCCCAACATAAGAGAAGCGAATATCATTGATTTTTAAATACCCTATGGTACTATTTCCTTCAAATAGGAAAAACCTTAAAAAATTTGATCTCTATTTGTTCCGAATAGAGGGAGATTACTGGAATTATATGCATGAAGTCATCCCTGATGTATCATCACCATATTCTCTTATGTTTGTCAAGTTTATGGTTGTGTATACGTGAACAAGAAATTAATTCAATGTTTGCTAAATTTATTATTGTGTGTATGTATATGTGAACAATAAACTAGTTTTTGAAATTTATTATTTTGCGTATGTATATATAAATTAACTTTAATTTTAATTTATATATAATAAAAAATAATTTTAAAATTAACTTTTTCATAATAGTAAAATCCCTTTTATGCTTGTGATTTAAATTTGATTGTAAATTTTGGTTTATAACAATATATAAAATTCAATGATATCATAAAATGCATCTCTATTAATTTAATGATATAATAAAATACATAAATAGAGTGGTTTCCATTGATATAATGATTGATGAGTTGAATTGGAATTAGATATGCCATTATAGAAGCATTTGGTTTGGTATTCAAGATGCATTTATGAGAATGATGGATATCATTTTTATTATAAAAAAAATATGTTTGGAAAAAAAGGAATAATTGATAAGGACATTGGTATTCTAATAGTATGATGAGAAAAAAATAAGTTATATTATTAACAAAAAAAATAATAGGAAAATTTATGAAAAACCAAAAATTTATCACTGGATTTTTTTAACTAAAAGCAAAAATTTGGAATGAGAACAAATTTAATGAGGAAATTAAACTCTAATAAATATTGGAAAGTTATGAGTGAGAAAATACTAAAATTAAGGAGAAAGGGTGCCAATCTTTTGAGCCTGAGACTCTATTATTTACTAGGAAAAACTAGGAAAACATAGTAATTAAAACTCAAGCACGATGAGAAGAGAGAAAGCTAGAAAAGTGATCAAGTTTTCATCTAATTGAGTATACTCGTTAAGGGAGAAATAAAGGTGTTGATTTGGAGGAAATCACCAAATGAGCAATCATATTTTTATTTACCACCGTAGAATAATTGTTTCTAGAAACATGGGCATTGGATCGTTATTTGTGATTCTCTAAAGAAAGTGTTCCCTGCAATAGACAGCCAAATTCATCCCTGCGATGGTGCAACTGGTGGTGGAGGCATAGGTTGTATTCCCAGACATATAGGACACACTCACAGAGGAAGACCTGGCCACCACATGGAAGATCATCTGCAATAAGGAGTGCCTAGCTCAAGCTCAGAGCCCACTGAGAGCTGTTATTCTGATGTTGATGTAGCCATGTCCCCAGGTTGTTCCCCGGGCCATGTTGAGGCTCCGATCACCTTGGACTCCATAGCGTCCCAATTGAACAATCTCCATCTGAGTATGGACACTTTAAGGGAACAACGATATGATGACGGAATGGACTGGTGTCCTATTTCAACGACCTCCAACACACGCAAAATGAGCTCCTAGACTCCATAGACGGCCTTTTAAGGCAGCTCCGACACACAAACGACCACCTCTATGATTTGGAGACTTGGGTGGAACACATTGACTACCACATGCATGAGCGAGCTGCGTTCTTTGTTGCCCCACCATCATTTCCCCCCAACCCACCCCCTTAATGTGTATTCCTGGAAAACTCTCTTTTTGTGCTTCTTTTGTATCGAAAATAACCAACGACACGGGTTGTCTTGGCCTCTTCACAGGCTTAATATTGCTCATAGCATGACTCATGTCAGCTTTCAAGCCTGATACTCAGCCTTCCGCGGCAACAATGATTTATTTTGATGACCTAGTGATGATGTATTTTGTTCTTGAAGTTATGATGATACAATGCAGTTTTTTTTACCCACAAAAAATAAAAATAAAAATAAAAACTAGTCTAGATCCCTCTTAACTCGGGGTCTACAAGGAACATATAGAGATCAAATCTCTTTTCACTCTAAACCTAGTTTTCACTTCAAAATATTTTCACTCTCTACCATGGATCTAGGCTAGTAATATATATATTCACACAAGAATATCAATGAAAAACCATCAGTTGTGAAAAAATTACCAATACTAAATTGATTATTTATCCTTAATTTTATTTTAATTATTAATTCTATTTATTTATTCATTAAAAAGAAGTACATCTATAGCAAAATGCAGGTAGTCTCACCCCAACTAGGTGTGTTGATTACTGTTAGCAGCATATGACTAAGAAACAAAAGTGCAACTAGAGGCATAGTCCAAAAATTAGGAGGCCAAAAGCACCAGAGTACACATAAAACAAGTAAAACACCTATAACCATGCTTAGTCATTAGAGGTAATGGATGTAAGATTATTCGGAGTAATCCATCGAGGAGGAGGAGGACGGAAAGAACATTGTATGTGCTCCTCAAAGTAAGCCATCCATGACTTCATATTCTCCACCTTGTCAAATAGTAAATTTTGACCACACCACACCACAATGACCCTCTCTCAAACATGACATTGAAAATAATGAAGCTTGTTAAGTGTAGTGATGAGCACTTCATGTTCTTCCTGTCAAGCCTTCTCAAACTTTTCCAGGAGGTCTAATACAGACTGAACCAGATCCCGACAACTTACAGAACAAAATTATATTTCATAAACTACAAAGCGGTTGCATTGCTACCTATTGCAATAACCAGACTATCCACGAATTTGGTAGAGAACACAACAAATTGATGAACTTATCTTCATCTGAAATTTTAATATCAATAGATGATAATTGACTTACCATAGTATTAAACGCATTGAGATGCTCTGTCACCGAGTCCCCATCTTTCATCCTCAGGTTATACAGCTTTTTCCGCAGGAAATAGTTTATTCACCAGAGACTTAGATTGGTACAAAGTCCCTAACTTGTCCCACAGAGCCTTCGTTGTAGCTTCCCCTGATACATTCAGCAATACTGAATCTGAGACACACAATCGTATTGTGCTCTTTGCCTTCCCATACAACTTCTTCCATTCTTCATCGGTCACTCCCGTTGGTTTAGTACCCAGATCTACCGCAATCCACTGATCTTTATCCACCAACAGATCCTCCATCTTGAGTTTCCACAACTCAAAACTCCGACCATTGAACTTCTCAATCTCTATCTTTCCGCTGCTCGCCATCTTCTTTCACCACCAGAATCGATCTTGCAGATCTCCCACTAAACAGGGTCTACCACAGGCCCAAGCGAAACCCCTCAGTAACAAAGGCGTCCCCTTGAAGCCAAAACAGCTTTGATACCAAATGTAGGTTTCAACCCCGTACAGAAATTACCTGCATACGAATTCTAAATTACAGAAAAAATAAAAATGCGAGAGCATAACACATATACACAGAGATTTCCCACTAGATCCCAAAACCGAGACTACCAACTTGATTTTTCATTATGTTCATTTCAATTTTACAATACATATTTATACATGTGCGAAAATTATGCACAAAACCATAGGTGGGTCCGCCCAACCTAACATGGGGTCCAAAACCAATATTTTTCGGGGCGTTGCCCCGGACCCCATAAAGTGGGGTTATAGGTACCCCTCAAACCCCCTGTTAACTATGTGGAAAGAATATAACACAACCCAACAATTTTTAGAAAATGTCATCTTTTATATCCCTGGACATGATATTTTTTAATATGTTTTTTGACAATGCTTGCCACTAGATGTTTTTATCTCCAATGGAATTCAATTTCACATAGATTCTAGTTTTTGACAACATTTATTACGTTCTAGGATCTTGGTCTTATTAAATGTATTCTATGATATATACAAGATGTCACCAATTTTGTACAGACTATTTTTATGATCTACCCTTTGGTACTTCTTCCTATTTATTGGCAATTTATTTTATGTAGCTTGGTTACTTGGGGAAATATTTGTATGTTATGAAAGTACACTAATTTGCAGTTGTTACTTTCCTTCATGAATACACTCTTGAAGTGTATATACAAAATGTAATTTTCATCATTAAATTATGAATGAAATTACACATCTTAATTTAATACCATTCTCATGATTATATATAGATTTAGACTTATTATCTTCCAAATCATTTATTTTAGTATTTTGAGTGAAATTATGATTAACTATTAGAACATGTTTTTACTTATATCTAAATGTTGGATGATATTTATGATGTTTATAGGCATATTCAAAAATTCCAACAAATCCATATTTGGGCACTAAGCATCAAATTCGAATTTCCTCTTCAAACTCTTGAAGATTTGAGGTAGATTTGAGATAATTATTCAAGCACATTCAAAGGAGAAGAATCATGGAAGTTTTCATAAGCGTATCCTCTAAAAGCTATTATAAATTTGTGAGAGGATTTGTAGACATAAAGATATGTTATTTTTAGCAATTTGGTTATACCTACTTGAGAGAAAGTGGATCTAAAATTCTTAGTTGTCTATCCTCTTCTCAAAGCAACTCATGTATAAATAGGAGTGATTTCTCCATTGAGAGGAGAGGAAGGCAGGAGAAATTTAGAATTTGTAATCATAATACTTAAAGAGATACCCTTGTAGCTAGATTTTAATCTTTTGGATCTTGCTCTAAGCCTATTTCACTTAATAAGTGATGTTGTTCAAATTTTCAATTTCTAGTTTGCTTGTTGAGCATTAGAGGGCCCCCTTTGCCAAGCATGAACACTCTTTCCTTTCTTTGTTTATAAAGTTAGATGTCAATCACTTTCATAGACTATATTTTGAATAGATTAAATTTACATGATTTCCTAGAATAAGCTCATATGATTTCATAGAAATAGATTTCAAATTCTTTCTAGATTAAATTTACAAGCTTCCATAGATTAAGATTACATGCTTTCATAGATAAAGTTTCCATGCATCCATAAATCATATTTACCTAATTTCATAGATTAAATTTCCAATGCTTTCCTAGATTAATTTTCCAATGCTTTCCTATTTTAAATTTCTAATTATTTCTTAGATAAGATTTCCATTGTTTTCCTAGATTAAAATATCCTTTCATGTCAATTTACATTTGATAGAATTAAAATCTGAAATTTTTCATATATTTTTTCGTGCACTTCATAAGCATAAAAACTCATATTTATAATTTAATGGAACTAAATTCTAATGCAATTGAATTGACCGATATTTTTGGCATCGTTGTCGAGGAAGTGTACGTGGGATTTAGTTTCTAATTTAGGCTTCCTTTAAATTACACAACTTGGTGGACGAGAAACTGTAAGATGAAAGGTAAGAAACTCTGCATCACATAGTGAGGTTTGTTGGGTGTGTTATATTATTTCCACGACTAGCCCCACACGTAAATTCGAGGGCTTGGGGGGGAGGGTAACCCCCCCTTTGTTGTGTCGGGCATAGCGAGGGGGCTACAAGGGGGCTAGCAACCTTCCCTTCGTTGTGTCAGGTGCAGCAAGGGGGTCACAGGGAGGGGTGGAATCCCCCCCTGTTGGTGATTTTGAGGGGGATGGTAGACCTCCTCTATGGGGTCTAGGGCATCACCACGGGGAAAAAAATTGGACCCGATATTAGGTGTGAAGACCTGCTTATCATTTTGTGCATGGGTTTTCCACATGGTTTTCGGAATGATGGTTTTCTACCCATGATATATCTTAGATTCGGTCAAGGGAACTACAGTTATGTGCTAATAAAAGGTTAATGGATTGGGATTCATGGATGCTTTGGCATGTATATATATGCATTGTGACATTGAAAGGAATATAATGAAAAATCAATCTAGTAGGCCCGATTTTGGAATCTAAGGGAAAATCTATGTGTATATTTGTTTTATGTTTTATGCTCGTGCCATTTTTTATTTTATGTTTTAAAATTCGTAAGAAAGTAATTTATGTACGGGGTTAAAACCTACATTTGGTATCAGAGTTGTTTTTTCTTCAAGGGGACACCTTTGTTGCTGGGGGGTTTTTCTTAGGCCTGTGGTAGACTGTGTTTAGTGGGAGATCTATGTTAAGTTATGGTATTTTCTATGCTTACAACAGTTTACTTCTTTTCCTTATTATATTCCATATATTAGCAATCACATGTACATAAAGTAAAGTGCAGATAGAACATTAAATGATCGACAGAAACAAGCCAAGACAAGAGACACAAGATGTGGCAGCTAGCTAGGGACAAACCCCACAATGAGTGGGGAAACACTTTGATCAAATATTATTTTATCTTCAATAAGTTAGCAGAGAGAAATAGTACAATAAATCTGATTTATATCAATAATAGCAAACCCTAGATCAGTAGCATCAACATTAGCATCTTCATCATCAAACTAGGGCAGACGATATCTCACAAACCAACCGCTGGATTGGCTTGATTCCACCACCAAAAGTTGTAGCTTTTACAAGAGGTTCAGATGAACCTAGAGTGCAGTTTAGATGAGGATATCTTCTAGTCCATGCAGGTCAAAATTCACTTCTGTAGTTGCAACTTCAGTTTCAACAACTTCCTTCAAACTAGGGTAGTCAATATCTTGCAACCATCCATCGGATTGACTTGATTCCACCACCAAAAGTTGAGGATTTTAGAGGAGGTTTAGATGAACCTATAGCACATTTTAGATGAGGAGATATTCTAGTCCATGCAGATCAAAATTTACTTCTGCAGTTGCAGCTTCATTTTCAGCAACTTCCTTCAAACTAGGGCAGTCGATATCTTCCAAAATGTCTGTCGGATTGACTTGATTCCACCACCAAAAGTTGTTGCTTTCAGAGGAGGTTCATATAAACCTATAGCACAGTTCAGATGAGGATATATTCTATTCCATGTAGGTCAAACTTTACTTCTATAGTTGCAGCTTTAGTTTCAACAGCTTCTGGCTTCACATGTGTGAGGGAGAGACCCTTTTCTGCTTAGTAGAGAAGAGACTCTTTTCTACGCAGTAGAGGGAGAGAGATGTGATGAGATGAGTGAGACCAAATGAGGAAAATTCCTCTTGTATTTATACACAAATGATGATGTTTGAATAGATGCGACTGTTGGGCTTTTGAGCCTACATGAGTTGTAGGTCGGCTTGATAATAATTCCATAATCAAAATAAATTAATATCTCCATGAATACTTATCGGAATTGGATGATATTTATATCAATCTTACACCTTTCGATGAGAAGAATCTAATAAAAATATTATCAGCCACGAATAATATGACCCACATGAAGTTTGGCCCTAGTTGCCAATTTTAACATTCTCTCTCATCTAGGGAGAAGTTCATCTGCAATATGTCTATTAGTCATTACTATTCATCCATCAAATGCACTACCCTGTATAGCCTGACCCTTGCCATGCTCTACTCTATTCTACTTGTTCTTCTTTGTCTTGTTCTACCATGTACTAATCTATATTGATTTGCTCTGTTAAGCATTGCTTTTCTTTGTTCTGTTCTGCTCTTCATTTGTCCGAATTATGAAGAAGAAGAAATGATCGAGGATGTATCATACTGACTCAAAGCCAGTCTCAGAGTATGTACCACTGGTCCCAGACCAATCTCAACCAACCCGAAGTTAGCATCATAGTGAGTACAACTCCACTGGTCCTAGACTAGTATCATCCTCTACTGACTCAAAGTCAGTCTCAGAGTGCGTACCACTAGTCCCAGACCACTCTCAATTGACCCAAATTCATCGTCATAGTATGTACAACTCTAACTGACACGAAGTCAGTCTCAAATTATGTACCACTAGTCCCCGACCAGTCTCAACCAATTCGAAGTCAGTGTCATAGTATAGTACAACTCCTACCACTGGTCCCAGAGCGGTATCATTAATCCTAGATCAATGGAGGTCATCCTAGCGTAGGGAGTACAGTAGATACAACGATGCATCCATCAGTACTATTATGGTCCCTAACTTTATTTCCCTACTCATTGATCAGATGAGAGGTACTTCCCATGAGTCCCAGACTGCATGGGTAGGATGCCTTGACAGGAGAACTAATCAATCCTATCCTCACAGGAGAACACATCAATCCTACTACAATTTCCATGGAGAACACATCAATCTAGGCCTCACAGGAGAACACATCAATCCTACAACAATCACCATGGAGAACACATCAATACAGGCCTCATAGGAGAACACATCAATCCTGGTACTCGCCATGGCAAACACATCAATCTAGGCCTCACAGGAGAACTAATCATCCTGCTACACAGGAGAGAAAATCATCCTATTCCACAAGAGGGTGAACCATCTTGTCCCACAAGAGAGAAAATCATCGTGTTACAGTGCACACTACCAAGGGAGGGTGAGTCACCCTGTGGTCATATGTTGCTCCAGTAAGAATCAAAAGCCCTCAGAGCTCCCAGAGCTCATTGTATGCAACATGTAGGACCCTTCTACAAGGGTTTCTTGATGACTCCAAGTCATTTGGGAAAATCACAAATTAGATCTTTCCTTAGGGATTTGACAAGGTGTATTGACCTGTACATCATCTTAATGCGATGGAGCCTCCTTGCTCATTGACTTACCATATCCCATATGATGTCTATCTGCTGGAGAAATCGATGAATACAGGATTCCTTAGTAATCGAATCCCACCTCTAGTTGAGAATCACAGTGGTATGTGCTCAAACAGCTCACTGAAGAGCTTTCCCAACCAGGAAACTTCATACGAGATCATACTCATAGATATGTATCTTGACTCGGTGATGCTTATGGAAACGGACTTCTGCTTCCTGCTCATCCATTATATCGAAGCAGAATCCAAAGAGAAAGAACACTAAAAGTGATCCAATGATCCTCCACACTACCTACCTAATCAGCATTCGAATAATCATGCAGTTTCATATTTCCGGTAGTGTATCTCAATCCATGAGAGATTGTGTCCTGAAGACATCTCAGAAGATTCTTGGCACCAATCTATTGAGGCTCAACCAAATATGAGCTCACAAGGCTAATTGAAAAACATATGTTCTATTACACAGTAATTTATCACTGCTTTCACTCCCGGTCTTCTCACTGTGTCATGTGTCCAAGTCAAACATGCTTCTGACAGACAAATTCTCTCCTATGCTACCAATTGACCCACTTTTCCTAAGTTATCTGCCTCATCGTAGTTGTTGGCTTAATAAGTTCATTGAAAGGCGCTCATGAACAGTCCATTCACGCTGCTAGCATGGAAGTACACCTGATTCCTGCGATGGCCCGATTTTAAGCACCAGCGCGAGGCTATGAGCTTCCTTTGGCGATGATCTGACTAGCTCCATTGATCACTTGCGATGTCAGCATTGAAACTAAGTTTTGTGCCCGCGATGATCCCGATTGGGTGAATTTGTTCCAACAGTTGGCCTTCCAGATGACTCCAGACCTGGTTGTTGGCCTAGTTTATGTCACCCTCCCTTTCCTGGTGTGGCAGTTCCATCAATTGTGCTACCTTCCTTGATGATAAGTTCTCTCTTCGACCTTTCATAGAGACTCCTTCTCCTATTTAAACTCTCACCATTGATATGCATTACTAGTTTCTGATAGTTGACTAGTTGAGCAGTGCTGTTAGTGCTTTGTGAGTTTTCTAGATAGCTGGTGTGAGTGTGGCAAGTGTGGGATTGTTGATAGCTTGTGGAAGGTTGTGAATTGGCCTTAATCTTGTGTAAAGCTTATGAGTGAGAGAGCTCTTGTATGTTGGGAGATCCATCTTCAAAGAGTGAATGCTTGAAGAACATGCTAACTAGACCCTTCTGAGAAGGCTTGTGACGTCAAGACTTTGGTTGTAAGCTTACTCTTATTTCATTATTAATGCAATCAATGATATTTTCCTATGTCTTGTATGTAATGTACTTGATGGCTCATGACTTCTTGACTTTGTGAGTAAATAGTTCATTTTTGTTTCTAGTTACGTGCTTTGTGTATTTCCTTTCCTTTGTTTCAGGTTGATCGCTCATTGAGGAGAAGGAAGCGGAAGCTGGAGCAGCGCAACGGAATTCCATCGACCACCGGTTGAGGTAGGCCTCCAACTTTAATTGTTTAAGGAAATCTATTGTTGATCTGTCCTTGTTTGTGACTAGACCCACTCTAGGGCTAGTGGTCTCTTTTGAAGTTTTGGGGATTAGTTATCAATCCTCTGAGTTTCCTGGGTTGACGTGGGAAATACCCCTATTTGATTGAAGGATTGGATGTCTTTGATTTGGGATTTTTGGTTCGCCTGTCATTGTTTTGAGCATCATCACAGATTTGATTTTAATAGTCACACTGTCATCGCGCTCACCCTTTTGTAATATCCTGTGCATCGCGTAATTATGCCTCATAGTCGCAACGGTTCTGAAAATCGGACCATCGCAGGAAAGTAGTGTAGTTCCGCACTGACATTGCTTTATTGTTGCAACTAGTGCTTTATCAACACTTGTTGCTTGTGTATTACCCACGTTGATTACTGTAGAATTGATTTTCTCAATTATGCCTCTTGATTCCATCAGTCCTACTAGTCCCTTGCTTTTCTCACTTGCTTGATGACTTGTTTTTCACTGATCATTGTTAATGCACTCTCTTGTGAGCTTTGTTGAATCAATCTTGTTTTTTGCTTATGTGACCTAGATCACTATTTCAAGTTCCTTGAATCTGTTGGCTTGGTTGCTTGTTTGCTCAAGGTTTGTTTGCAGCTTCTTGTTGGCTTGATCGAGCCTTCCCCTTAGCCTGTTTTTGGTTAATTATTTAGTGAATGCTATTGAACCGATCTTTGGCATTGATTCGATTTCTTTTCGCTACCGAACATAGATTACAATTGTTTGGATCAATCGAGCTTTTCCACACTTGCTTGTTGCTTATTTTTTTCTTCTAGATTTAAAGACATAAAAAAAAAAAAAGATTGCATTCATTTGGTATGAAAGTGAAAGTGAATTTGCATTTCAAGTTTGCATATTGGAAAGTTAATGATAAAATCTCTCATTAGTAGTATCCGTGCACTTTAGGAATTGGTGTCTGTATGCATTGAGTGACTGCCTTTGTTGTCTTGGTTTTCTTGGTTTGGAAATGATCTCTCTACCCTCCCGTAGGTAGGTGTTCATTGAAGAAAAAGGATTTTTCATTCATTCTAGCTGCATCCTAGGATTTATTATATACATACGGTAAGGCCTAAAAACTGAAAGATAATCCAAGATCAACTCTAAAATTAATAGAATGAATCTAACAATCCATTGGAACATAACGCACACTATTTAGAGGTCTAGGCTAGAGACGTGCTCTAGCGTCATTAAACCTAGTCACTTTTGTTTCCACTCAAGGTTGGGTGATTCCTCCTTCTGCGACTCAATAGTGGTCTAGTACGGAATTGTGCTCCCATGTACCGTCGAGTATATGTTGGGAGACCCCACTAGGTTTATCATCCTTTATCCATAGGAAGTTGTGTCTGCCACCTTGCAAACCATAACGCAACGAACACAGCATTCGGGAAGATTGACTGCCATGTAGAAAGTCCTTGGTTTTCATATGACTGCCAAGGTGTATATGCAGTTTTACGGGTTGTTTGGTAAACCTTTTGCCTAGTTATCTAGAGTAGTCACTTTCACTCCTTTTCAAACTCCCTAAAAGAAAAGGTTCATCTGAGCACTTTTCACTTCAGGCTCATTAAATATTCGAAGGCGATAGAGTCACCTTTTTGTCCTTTTCTCGACTCTTTAAAGATGAAAAGGTCAAGCTTTGCTCCTGCGTCATAAAATTTACTGCCCACGAAATATTCCTGATAAGAGTTTGAGTTCTTGGTTGTGATAAGAGTGTTTTTCAGGCTTGTTCTCGATGGCAACATTCCCCGAGTCTACCGGCCAAGGTCTTCCCCCAGATGGAAATCCTGGTCCATTTCCTTCATTGGGAAATGTCGGTGCTCCGTATATGGCAACATTTTCTTTCCCTGGGCTAACCATTGGTTTGCCTGTATGGTTGTTTTCAACCTCAGTGGTCCCAAGTGTCATGACTCATGTTCCACCATCTCCTTTGTCTAAATCACGGCACGTTGATTCCAAGGTTGAGCCTACGCCTTCTTCCCATGTTTCTTCCTCCTCCCCTCCTCCTTCACCTGGTGAGAGTTTCACATCTAGTAACCAAGAGACTAAGAAGAAGATGAAGAAGAAGAAGAAGTCCGATAAACACGAGGCCACCTGTACAGCTACTGCTCTGAGTACATCCAGGGTCGGAACACCTTTTGTTCCTCCGTGGAAGGTTAAGTTTACTTATAAATTGTGCAAGGGTGACCATCTTCTTCGTGATTATCGTGGCATTCCTAGGAACTTAGAAGCATGGTCTCACGATCCAGCTTGTCCCTCATCGTCCTCCCAAGCTCATGATGATGCTACCCTATCAACTGGAAATGGTAAGAAGAAAGGGAAGATTCGATTCCCTTGTAGACTATGTGAAGGCAACCATCCCCTTCACATTTGTCCGCTCATGGATAAAGCTTCCGCCGTTTTGGAAAGTCTTACAACTTATTCACCCCAACTTCCCATTGGTTATCAGAGGCTCTCTTCAGACCCTTCCCCCCGTTGAAAAAGTGATATACTTAGATTCTTCTCTTGTCGATCCTCCTCTTTCTGAACCTGGCTGTGCTAAGCCTATTCTACACCAACCATTGGTCAGAGAGAGTGTTCACTTGGGTTCACGACCTGTTGATCACTCTGTTTCGACAGAGCATCATGCTCATGTTCTTCTCGTCTCGTTAAATTCTCTTGAGTCTGAAAATGACCCTCCTATCCCAGCTGGTCAAGAGGCTCCTTCTTCGATTCCTGTAGAAAAGGGGGGCAATCATACGATTCCCCCATCGAGCAGTTCGATCGTTTCCTTCGACTGGAGTCATTTGACTACATTCTTCCTTCCATCCCATGTACCTTTCCAGATTACAGTACATGCCTATGATAAGGCAGTACCTGGCACTATCTTGGATGAGGGTGAATCTATTAGTCTTATGCCTTCCACTACTTGGCAAGCTTTGGGCTCCCCACAGCTTGTGCCGGTCACACAGAATCTATTAGCATTTGATGGAGGAACTAGACAACCATTAGGGATCCTTCCAAAGTTCCTTGTTACTTTGGGGGGCAAAGCCATCTCTATCGATGTATTGATTGTCCAAGGTGATTTAGAGTTCAATCTTCTCCTTGGTCGTGACTATGTTTATGCCATGGGGGCCCTTGTCTCTTCACTTTTCCATGTGGTTTGTTTTCCACATGATGGAAGAATGGTGACCATCAATCAATTATCATTCTTTAGTCACCCAGCGCCTCCTGTGCCATTGTCATCCCCTCTCGGTTCTTGCTCACAAACATTACCTTCCTTTCCACAGGTCAATTATGTGGCCACCTGTTCCATCTCCACCTTTGCTGACAATCATGCAAATGGTCTCGTACATCATGTACTGGGGGCATTGGAACCTGATCTGTCATTAGTGCCTCATGACATGTATTCCTCCTAGAGTGTGGTTCTTCCATCCTGTGAAGACCTCTTGGGAGCCATGTTCTCATAAGGCCCATAAACAAGGAATCCTGAGGATAGTTTTGATCTTGTGTCGACCTTGTTAAAAAACGAAACAAGTGTACGAGGATAGTTTGTTCCTATCTCAACCTCATTAAAAAATGAAATGAGCATAGTTCCTTGTCTTGTGTCAAGCTCGTTAAAAAATGAAACAAGGGTTATGAGGATAGTTCTTTTACTCTGTCAACGTCATTAAAAAATGAAACAACTCCCTTTCCAAATCGAGTCTTTGTTTAAGATCTCGTAAAATCCAAGTCGAGTCTTTCCAAGATCTCGGAAGTGAACCTTCATTCCATCCACCTTGTTGAATGCAATGAAGCTTGGGGGGCATGTACCTCGATTTGCGTCGTTATGCTGGGGGCATGTACCTCGATTTGCGTCGTTATGCTGGGGGCATGCAAACTCATAACAAGCATAGTTTTTTGTTTCAAGCTTGTATAAACATGAAACCGAATCCAAGCAGAGTTCTCCATGGTTCAAGCTTGTGTAAAAATGAACCCATACCTGATTTACACCTCGTGATTGTCGTTTTTATCTGCTAAATTTTGCTAGATGAGCCTTGGTTGTTTCATTCCATTGCCACCATCTCTTTGTCCGATCATATGTTTTCACTTGGTTGTTTTTCCTTTCCTGAGGAACCACAACGATGAGTGGTTTTATTAGCCAGTCTCTTGACCATTACATGTTTTGAGCAGTTCCACCATTGCCAAAACCAGTTGCTACCCTTTACACCACTCATTCCTCTAGGAAGAGTCACCTTTAAGCTATTTTCTGACTCATAAAATATGAAAAGATTGCCAAGTATTTTTTCACTTTTTGACTCGTTAAAAAGAATAAAAATGGCAGTCTGCTTTAATATCTTTTCTGACCATGTAAACATGAAAAGATTGCCGATCTTTTATCGTTTCAGGCTCGTTATTGGTTACGAAACGACGTGGTTTCAATCGCTTTTCTACTTTTTTGAGTCAAGATCACTAATCACGAAAAGTACTCCCTAATCGCAATGGTCAAGTGGTTCTTTCGAGTATCGTTTTATACTTTTTCGGGCTCGAGAGACACAAATCTACAAAAAAGTACCCCCCTGGAGTTTTCTTTTCCATGTCTTTTTCAAACTCCCTAAACATGAAAAAGACTATGAGTTTTACCTATGTTGGACTCATTAAACCCTGACGACATTGGACTCGTCAACATGATGAGACTCGAGCTTCTCCTCCCTAGGGCTCATTAAATGATTACTAGGTTGGATTCAATAGCAGGTTTATGATGGATTGTCTATGGCAGCAAGTCACTCTTGAACATCGACACTTTTGCTTCTTGTCGGGCTAGGATATCCATACCTTGTCATTTCGCCTTCCGCGGGTTGGGTTGTCATTTAGCCTCTGATTCATGCCATTTTCATTAAGCCTCTGATCCCCTGGCGCCTGAATGCTGCCACCCTCTGGATTCGTGTTGCCGACATGTTCAAGAGTATAATCCTTATGCAGTTTACACCTTTGTCTCCTTCTCTGATACTCTGTTTCACCATCTACTACTTGTTCCTTATCTCGTGTCGTTGATGGGGGAAACATTATGGCCCTCCTCCGACAAGTCGTCTCCTCTCGACATCAGCTCATTATCCAAGAGATTGATCTAGAGATCCCCTTTAGTACCTTAGAGCTTGCATGCCTCAATGTCAAGTTCTTCGCACCTGACAGTCGACTTTAATCATTGGTCGTCGATTGGGTGATTCCACGAGTGTTCGACTTCAGCTCCTTTTTCACACTCCGTGGATTGTTCTTGCTAGTACCTTGAGAACCATTGGCATCATAAGTGGTTTCTCTCATGCTTGTTAACAGTTTTCCTCATTGACCGGTAATCAAGCGATTTTCTATCATGCTCAACCTCATCACATCTATTCGCATGTTATAATTTGTACTGTGATCAGATGGGTTCAAGATCCCGAACTCATATTACATATTTTCGCGCTGCGTGGATTGGTTTCTGATTACATGACTCATTGATGGATGGCTGCGACCATACCTGAGTCTTGATGGATGGCTGTGACCATACATTTATCATCATCATGGTCTCATTAGCTGGATGGCTGCGTCCATACCATAGACCTATTCCGTATGTCTTTTGGATGGCTGCACCCATGAGTAGGCTACATGTACTTTAGACATACCAGTTCGACTTGCGTATAGGTCCTTCCAGATGATGTTCCGGCTCAATTGTTTTGTAAAGCATTTCACCCCTCCCACTCTCTCAGGATTCATGCTTTAGGGGGCATCTGTTACACAGTAATTTATCACCGCTTTCACTCCTGGTCTTCTCACTGTGTCATGTGTCCAATTCAAACATGCTTATGACAGACAAATGCTCTCCTATGCTGCCAATTGACCCACTTTTCCTAAGTTATCTGCCTCATCAAGGCTATTAGCTTAATAAGCATGATGAAAGGCACTCATGAACAGTCCATTCACACTACCAGCATAGAAGTACACCTGATTCCCGTGATGGCCCGACTTTAAGCACCAATGCGGGGCTATGAGCTTCCTTCTGCTATGATCTGACTATCTACATTGATCACTTGTGATGTCAGTGCTGAAACTCAGTTTTGTGCCCTCGATGATCCAGATTGGGAAAATTTGTTCCAACATTCGGCCTTCCAGATGACTCCAGACCTGGTGTTGGCCTATTTTATGTCGTCCTCCTTTCCCTGGTGTGACAATTCCATCAATTGTGCTACCTTCCTTGATGATAATCTCTCTCTTCCACCTCTCATGGAGACTCCTTCTCGTATTTAATCTCTCACCATTGAAATGCATTGCTAGTTCCTGATAGTTGGCTAGTTGAGCAGTGTTGTTAGTGCTTTGTGAGTTTACTAGATAGCTGGTGTGAGTGTGGCAAGTGTGGGATTGTTGATAGCTTGTGGAAGGTTGTGAAGTGCCCTTAATATTGTGTAAATTTTATGAGTGAGAGAGCTCTTGTATGTTGGGAGCTCCATCTTCAAAGAGTGAAAGCTTGAAGAACATGCTGACTAAACCCTTCTGAGAAGGCTTGTGACATCAAGACTTTGGTTTTAAGATTACTCTTATTTCATTATTAATGCAATCAATGATGTTTTCCTATGTCTTGTATGTAATGTAATTGATGCCTCGTGACTTCTTGACTTTGCGAGTAAATAGTTCATTGTTGTTTCCGGTTACGTGCTTTGTTGTATTTCCTTTGCTTTGTTTCAGGTTTATCACTCGTTGAGGGGAAGGAAGCGGAAGCTAGAGTAGCGCAACGGAACTCCATCGAACACTGGTTTAGGTAGGACTCCAACTTTAACTGTTTAAGGAAATCTATTGTTGATCTGTCCTTGTTTGTGACTAGATCCACTCTAGGGCTAGAGGGGTTGCCTCTATCCACAGAGGGAACACTTTCCTGCATCACATGTTCAAACAGAGGTTCACCAAGAACATCAACGCGAATGAGTTTTTGAAACTTAGAGGCATTTCCCAAATCTCGTTCAACATCACTACCATATAACTTCCGAAAGTTAAGATCCTTGAGGTAGTCACAGGCTTACAGTCCATCATACCAAATCTTTTCATAATCTTCACCACATATTTTCCTTGAGATAAGAAAATTTCCCTTGGCTTCTACCACACTTCAAGTCCTTGGTTCTTCATTTCAAATTCAAAATCCAACTCCCTCTTACATTTGTGAATGAGAGGGTATGCACCTATTAGAAATAGGTCATCCACGTATAGCACCAGTCGGAGAGGTTTGTCATCTTCAACCTTAAAGTAAAGGTTAGGATCAACTTCACTCCTAGTGAATCCTAGCTTCATCAAGTAGCTATCAATCCTCTCATACCATGATCGGGGTGCTTGCTTCAGCCCATAGAGAGCCTTCATCAACCTACATACATGAGATTTTCAATCATAAATCTCAAATCCTTTGGGTTGCTCCACATAGGCCTCTTCTTTGATCGAACCATGCAAGAACATAGTCTTGACATCCATCTGATGTAGGTTCCATCCTTGTGAAGCCACAAGGGCTATAACCAAGCAGAGTGTCATATATCTGGCAACAGGTGCAAATATCATAGTCTATACCTTCCTTTTGGGAGAAACCACGATCAACAAAATGAGCCTCATACTTTTCCGTACTTCCATATGTTGCATGATTTATCTTGTAAAGCCATTTAGAAGTGACAATTGTCTTGTCCTAGGGTATAGGAACTACTTCCTAGACATAATTCTCCATAATAGACTCATATTCTATGGTCATAGCATCCTTCCATACTTGATGCTTGATGGCATCTGAGAATGATGTAGTCTCATTTTGTATGATTGTGCTCATGATGGTCAGGTATCCCTGATACCTATTAGGTTTCTTACTTTAATGAAAGGTTCCTCGGCATGCAGCATGTCCTTCAGCATCATCAAGTATCCCCCTAGGCCATGAAGGCCTCTTCCTAGAAGAGGAAGGCTCGGGTGGATAAATAGGATCCATGGGTTCCTCCAAATCAGGCATTGTTACATCATCTACCCATAGAGAAAACTTTCACAATTGTACAGTTCTTCCTCTCCACCACACCATTCTGCTCAGGAGTATGTGGTGTAGTAGTCTCCCTCTTAATGCCAGCCTCAGATATTCCTTAGTGAACCAACTGTAATATATCAGAGGTCTTGCTTTGGCTTGAGGGGAATGGTCCCCTTTTGAGCTTTCCTTCAGCACATCCTGGACATACACCTTCTTTCTCTACTCGAAATTCAAGCATCTCTGTCACCATTTGTCTTACACCAAGTAGAGCTTTATAATGAAGGTGGGAAAACCTCTGATGCCAAAGTTCGGACTAAAGAGATGTGTCATAACACATGACACCTAATGGACTTCCATTGACCTAATATAATGAATCAACATGAAACCCAAGAGTAAAGGCATCTTTAACATTATTGTTCAATACACGTACCTCGCCATCGCTGAAGGTTACCTTGTAGCTTTTTCTTCCATTTCCGAGATGAACACCAGGTTCTTCGGAGGTCAGGTGCATTTAATACATCCTAGAATTTCTAGCCTTCTTGAATGCTTGTCCTCTTCCTTGATTCCCAGCTCTCCTCTTACCTTTGTTATTGAATTTGTCATTCCTTTGATTGCCATCAGAGGGATTTTGATCATCATCCCAGTGTCAGTCCTTTCTATCAAGGCACTCCCTTGCATGGTGACCTACTTTATCGCAGATGTAACATCATCCTTTTCTTCCACCCTTAGGTCCAACCTTTCCTTTTGATTTAGTTCCAGAATTATTTCTTTTCTTAGCATGAGAAGAAAAGGCAGCAGGAGGACCTTTAAGCATGGGCATTTCTTGCTCTTCTACCCTTGTTTCTTCTTGAATGAATCTAGCCATTAATTCCTCGAAACTGGGAATTACATTATTGTTTAGAAGAGTAGTCCTGAACACGTACCATTCCGATGGTAATCCTCTAAGAGTCGTGAGTTCCATTTCTCTGTCAGTAATAGTCTCCCCAATAGATAGGAGATCATTATTGATCTCAATGATTCTTAAGAACTATGCTTGCATACTCTCATCTTTACCCTTCTTCATTTCCCTCAGCTTATTTCTAAGAAACAAAACTTGATATGTATTTCTGCATTTAAGATTAGTTTTCTTTTTTCCAAGTGTGATACTTTTCTTTCATGCAAGAGTGATAATATTTTTATTTTTAGAGATCCTTAGATACAAAATGTGCATAAAAACATTATAATTTAATTCAAAAATTTATCACCTAATAAAGAATCCTAGCACAAATGGTGCGCATAAACTTTACAAATTTACAAGCCCTAGTCGATAATTTATGAATTAATCTAACATCAACTAAATTACCAAACAACCCATGTTGCATGATCAAGGGTTTCCCAAGTTCCATTGGGCTGAGGCATGCAATACAATAGTATTCTTGTAGAACCACAACCCACATAGAGTGTTGGGGTGAGTTACACAAGAGGAGGAATTTACAGGGAAGAAATTGGATGGGTCTCATTTCTACATATTTGGTATCCTTGTATATTTCCATGTCCCAAAGGAGAAAAAGAAGAATTTGGATTGCATAACAAATAAGGGTGCCTTCATGGGTTACTACAACACATCCAAGGAGTACAAGGTGTACATTGCATCACACAAGAAGACATTTATCACGAGAGATGTGAAGTTTGACGAGGATAGGGATTTGAGAAAGTCCTGAGAGCATGAGTAGGCTATTGAGTGGGAGGAGGAGGAGTAGGCTCCAAAGAAGGAATTTCATCTAGTACCTCAGAGCATAGTTGTGTGTGGGCGGGATGAGGATGAGAAGGACATACATATGGAAGAGTGAGTGGAGCCCACTTAGGAAGCGACTCCCAACACAAGGAGAAGGAGAGCGAGATGAGAATATCAACTAATTCAATAGGTGTAAGAGAAAGTTGTTGCTCCAAGTACTTTATGGTTGTCTTCCTAATTTAACTTACTGTTTAATCTAAGTTACCTTCAAGTTCAAGGAAGACAACCACAAAGGTACAAAGAATGCACGGCACTTATGACTCAATTGATAAATGTCGATACTTCCAACTATCAAGAGGCATCCATTTAACAGGTGTGGAGAGATTCCATGGTGGAGTATGCCTACATCATGAAGAATGATGTCAAGGAGGTGGTGCCAAGGCCATTGGGAAAATGTGTGGTAGACTTTCATTGGATCTACAAGATCAAGCATGGAGTTGATGGGAGTATTGAGAAGTACAAGGGAAGATTTGTGGCCAAATGGTTCTCATAGATAGAGGGAGTTGACTATGATGACATATTTCCCCAATTGCTTGGCATTCATCTATCAAGGCGATTATGGCTATTGTAGCACAAATGGGTGGAAGATCCACCAGATGGATGTGAAGACAACCTTCTTCAATGGGATTATTTAGGAGGAGATTTACATTGAGCATCTGAAGGGATGTGAGACATGCATCAAACGCACACACGTATGTAGACTCAAGAGATATTTATGTAGGCTCAAGTAGGCTCGATGAGCATGGTATGCTCAGATAGACAGTTACCTTAAAGGATTGGGATTCACCAAGAGTGAAGTGGAACCTAGTCTTTACTACATTATTGCTGGAGGTGAACCGCTTATTCTAGTGCTATATGTGGACAACCTGATTTTGAAAGGTGTAGACAAGCTCATCTAGGAGTGTAAGAGAGGTCTTGCAAGAAATTTTGAGACGAAGGATACAGGGATGATTTTTAAGAGATTTCACATGCAAAATTGCAAGCCGTGACCATGCCTCCAATCACAAACTAAAGGAAGCTGGATTCATCCAAAAAATTGGAGTGATTAGATCCCAAACTTTATCGACAGATGATTGGGTTATTGATTTATTTGGTGATCATGCAACTAGATATATGTTTTACAATCAAATATTTGAGCTAGTTCTTGATCGAGCCGATGAGAGTGCATTGGATTGTTGTGATGTATGTGTTGATATATCTCAAGGGTAAAATAAAGCATGGATTATGGTAGAGATAGGTTGATGAGTTAAGGCTTGAGGGCTTCACTAGTGCAGATTGGGGAGGGAGCTCCACAGACAGGAAGAGCACATCAGGATGTGCATTGAGTGTTGGATCAACAATTATTTCTTGGTACATCAAGAAGCAAAGATCAATGGTATTGAGTTCAACTAAATCCAAGTACATGGCCACCAATTTGGTAGGGTGTGAAGTTATTTGGTTGAGGAAGCTGATCATCAGCTTGTTTGGTACACATTTGGAGCTTACCATGATACACTATGAGAACCAGTGTTGCATCAAGCTTTCTAAAAACCCAGTTTTTCATGATCTTCTAACATCATCGACATACAATAGCACCATATCATAGATATTATTCAGAGAGGTTTTGTTATACTCGAGTATGTACCAATAGAGGAGCAGAAAGAAAACATTTTGACCAAGGCATTGCTAGGTAGCATATTTGTTTACCTCCAAGAGAATTTGGGTGAAGTGGAGAACACCTTCCTCTCTAAGAGGGATTGTTGATTGGATTAAATAAGACGTGTTGTTTTTATCTAAGTGTTAATCTCAACCATTAAGCATGAATTAATCTCAACCATTGAGAAGCAAATTAGGGTTGAGTTCGAAACTATGAGAGGAGATAGAGTGAGTTAGTGGCAAGTGAGTTGAGCATAAGTAGGTGTGAGAGAGCAGCGAAGGAAGAGTGAAGGTTTCAATAGATCGCAAAAAAAACATCTAAGCAAAATAAATCACATGAGGTTTGAGAATTTGCAGGCTAGCACATAGGTCTATTTGCACATGTGGATCAAATTACTCGTTTGCATAGGAAATTCTCAAATCTAGTGCATGGGAAGGGAATTGATTTAAATGGAGAGTGGACTAGTTTTTTCTTTTGATAAACTTGGAAGTTTCTCCCTTGTTGTAATTCTTTGAAGAAAACCTTTTGCTGCAAAATAATAATAAAATGCACACAATGTTATAGGTTTTCCTCCTAGTTGGGGTTTCCTGGATATATCTTGTGTTCTTTGATGTGTTTGTCTTATGATTTATTTTAAGTTGTGCTTATTAAGTTAGAGAACTTGGTGTGTTTGATTTAGGTTTCCAAAATATGGGTTGTTTATATTTTTACACTTAAAAGTACAAATCATTTTACTAAGTTTGAAGGAAATCTAAGAATTTCAATATTCATCTTGACTAAAAGATTTTGAAATAAAATTAATTAGAGAGAGATATCTTATTCCATTAATAAGTTTTTTATAATCATAAATAAAATATTTTTGTTATATAAATCTAATGAAATATATATATATATATAGTTAAAATGCTTTATTAGCGTTTTTCTCAAAATCAATATAGATCCATCTTAACTCTAGATCTACCAAGAGTCTAGAGGAAGCGATATCTCAAGTGCAAACATTTTCTCAAATTTTGCACTCAAAAAATGATTTGCATCTTGAGATATTTAATCCTCTCAATGCTTAATAAATTTAAAGTAAATTGTCAAAACTACACCTAATCAATTTACCACAAATAACATATTTAAAATAAAAATAAATACCATATTTCACACCATGTTTTCCATAAAAATAAAATAAAATAACCAAAAAAAATAATAATGAATTTAAAAAAAATAATAAAATGAATTAATGACGAAATAATAAATAATAAATAATAAACTTTTAAAAAGATTAACAATATTTACAACTAAAATTAGTTAGTTACTCGAAGCAAATAGTTTTTCAACATTAAAAATGTAAATAAAGATTTGTCCTTTCTCTTAAAGGAATCAAAATGTCTTATAAAATTTGATAAATAGTAAAACGTGTAATAGTGGTCTGAATATGATTTGTAAAATTAGCCTTCGTATATAAAGTTTAATTTAAATTTAAACATTAATTGAATTTTATCTGAAATTTTTGAGAGATTTTTGACCTCTGTTGGAAGTGAAAGTTTGATTTGAAATATTATAGGAATAACTGCAAGTTTGATTTGAAATTTTATATGAATTTGTCAAAATCTCAAAAGTAATAATAGGATTTTTAATTCATAAATATATTTACGAAAGATTTTTCGGCATAAATCACAAGATCTGTTATTTGTCAACGCCTTTCGAACCAACTATGTGTTTCATCAAAACGACAAGTTGAAAAAACAGAATTAGATTTGCATGCTAAATAGCTCTAAAAAAATATCAACGGCTAAATTTGGGGTCAATAATAATTGAAAGAAAGATAATTAAAATAAGAAACCTTACCACTAAATAAATAAATTATATGTATAAATTAATTAAATTTAATTGGATGTTAATTTAATAGTTAATTAGAAAAATTAATTATAATAATAATAAGTCAACTAACTATTTATAGAGTTATAACTAACTAATAAGATTGTATGTATATATAAAGAGTTATAAAATAGGAGGTTAAGCTTACTTTAAAAATACAAATAAAATAAATAAATAAAAATAAAAGTTTAATAAATAAATAAATAAATATTAGAAAATATATTTTAAAATAATAATAATAATAATAAGAATAAATAAATAATAATAAAATTTAATTACCTTTATTGTGTATATAATATACAAGCCTTACAAATAAAAAAAAATAAAAAAATAAATAAATAAATAATAATAATAATAAATAAATAAATAATAATGGGGATAGAATAAAAAGTTTTAACTCCTCAGATAAAATAATGTAAATATTAACTAATTAATATAATCATATAACAGATTAAAAACAATGGAGGCGAGAGGGGGAAGGAAAGAAAGCTACTAGGAAGCAAGGACCCAACACCTAATGATTTTCCAACCATCCTCTCTAATCCTCTCTATTGAGATTGGTCGGCCTCTTTTCAATCTCAAGAGTTTAATGACACTAGGCTCCTCAATACAAACATGATGATTGGTTTTTTCCACATGTTTTAAATTTATCATATATATATTTTAAATAATTTAAATTTAAAATTTGGCTAAAAATTATATAATCTAATTTTAAATGCGAAAATTTAACTGAAAAATAAAATAAAACAATTGAATTTGTCATATTTTTTTATAAACTCGTTAGTAAATTAATTTTTTAAATAAAATATGAGTATCACATCTAATTTAAACAAAATTAAAAGTTTAATCTATATTTACTAATTTTTTAAATGTGTAGTATAAATGTTTTATATTTTTTCCTTCTTTTGGATATATTTTAAAATAATTTTAGTCGGTACACTTTGGGGAAATTAATGACAAGTACCTCTGATTTATGTACCACCACCCCCCACATGCTCAAGGCAATGGGTGCAGTGGCCCTTGGCATGAGTGCATGCAAGGGTGGTGGGAAAGGTGGCAGAAAAGGTGGTGAGGTAGAATGTATAGGGGAGCACAACAGACAAGTGGTTGAAGTTGGAGTGTTGGCTCATGGAAGAAGGAGTTGGTGCAAGGGAAATGGAGGGCGATGGCATCCTTAGCATCAAACTTGGAGACGAACTACAATTGTATACGGGTATGTTTTTTGGCTTTTCTCCTCCATCGCAGTGATGACCTGTTTGGGTTTCTGCTGGTGGGAGAGGGGAAAAGTAGGAATGTCAATTGGGGGGTTGAGAATGGTTGGTGGAAATGGGGTAGGCCACTTGTTGTAATTTCTTGGTTCTACGTCTATGTCTTGCACTTGTGAGGTATCACCTATAGCCTCTGTTGTGTTGACCCTGTGTTTTCTGGTATGGAGAACCTCGGTGCTGCAAACCACGGTTGGTATGGGGTTGGCCACAAGAGGTAAGTGGGTTGTGCCAATGAGACGAATAATGGGGGAAGGGGGGAGCAGTCAAGATGCTGTATAGGAGTAAAGCCATACTCTCACAGCCAATGCACTTGTTGGGCTATTTTGAAACTCTATTGTGGATAGGGAAACAATAGGAACCTAGAGTAGAAAGTTGGGTATGAAAAAGACAATGACCTTGCTCAAATCTCTAGAGATGATGGGAAAGGCTTTACAATTACTGCTTGGAAATCCATGGACCTGAGGTTGGGCTTATCTGCTTGGCCTTAGCAAGGGCAAGCCTGCTCGACTGTGATTGTGAGGTATTTGGTATGGAGTTGTGGCATGACAGAGGGTTATAAGAGGCCACCCCCTATGGGGACTCGTTCTCTAGCCATTATGGCTATGGCTATGATAGTAAAGGATAGGATAGGATCAAAGTGAGGTTGATCTCACCGTCAATTCAATTCTGGGAAGGAACCAAAACCATATCATATTAAATTTTTTTCAATTAACAAATTGTGGTTGTGGACACGGCCTGCGAAAAATAGCGGATGAGGAAGGTGGATCAAGGTCCCCAGGAAGGATAAGGAGCCAATCACATTAGAGCCCCATGGAGGGAGAAAATCAGTAGAAAGCCTTTTCAGTGAAGCTGCTAAGGCTTAATGTGAGGGTGCTAATGAAGGAATTCGGAAATTGTTAGAAGAATGGGAAGAGGAAATTAAGCAGGGAAGTGAGACTGAGGATGATATGAAAAATTGGAGGACCCTAGACCATGGCAACAACAGAGGAAGAATTATGCAAGTCGTATGCCTTTATTGACTGATGAAAAGCTTGTTGGGCAAAGCTATGGAATAGATCTCGGTGGGTATGGGGTTTCACTCCAAAGGTATGTCGAACTACAAACAAGACTTGCATAAAATGAAATTCCAACTCCATAAGAAACAAATTAGGCTGAACAGAATTGAAAGACACATTCCCTACATCCTAGAATTGTCTTAGATGCCCAGATCAAGAGTCAAGGACCCCACCTATGGAATCGACCTCGGAGGAGAAGAAGGGCTAGTCTTTTTCCTATGCTTACTTTTGTTTTATATGAAGTTAGCTTTTAATTTCCATCATGCAAGTATATGTATAGATAGAAATATGGAGTATGGACATGAAACAAAGACATATATAGCTTGGCTAGATAGGTTAGAGAGATTAAAACTATAGTGTTTCTGGATGGCTTACAATGCGGATAGGTGGCCAACAAACTTGGTTACCCACTTGGGCAAGTTGATGCCACCTGCCCAATCTATGTGGTGTAAATTTTACTATGATTGAATAGAAAATGAAAAGGTCCTGCCAAGCTTAACAAACAAACAAAAATAGATTATATTTTTTTATGATAATGAGAATAATTGTATTAATTGCAAAATATGTACCTTGCTCAATTGTATATAGGGAGTTACATTATGATTTTCATTCATCTTTAGTTAATCATCTATAGACTCCTCTTGAACCAAAATTATCCTCTGAAAAGGAATATAAATGATACCAGGCATAAAGGTGAATACCTTATAATAGAGCCGGAAAAATACACAAAACTTGCAGTACATATAGCCTAGTGTCATCTATAGATTCCTTAACAAAAATTATCCTTTGAAGAGGAATACAACCAATACTAAGCATATATGCATTCTTGGAGGTGAATACCTTCCAATAAAGCCCCAAAATTAAACAAGACTTGCAGTATATACAACCTACATCAAAATATAATCCTTAATTACAACATGTTTCTAGATATCCACTTTGAGTAGTAGTCCCCGCAAAAAAAATCATTTTTGAACATAAGATTCATGATTAGTCCACTAAGAGATAGAAGATGGTCTTAATTTACCATTAACCATCAACTCTCCAAACTTCAAATTGCAACCTTTGTTGGCACATTGATCTGCTTTCTAATTATTATCCCTTATAGTATGCTTGAAACTCATCTATGGGATATCTTTTCATACATTCTTAAACTGATTTAGGAGATTATCTATAAATGTGTGTCTATGGGAAAACCTTTTGACCAAACATTGAATTTTTAAAAAGAGTCACCCAATACAAGAGAAAAGACCTAAAGAATCATCTATGGGATATCTTTTCATACCTTTTTAAACTGATTTAGGAGATTATCTATAAATGTGTGTCTATGGGAAAACATTTTGACCAAACACTTAATTTTTAAAAGGAGTCACCCAATATAGTAAGAGAAAATACCTAAAATTCTTTGGTGAGAAGAATAAATTGTGTGATTATTTTTCATCTTCCCCAAGCCCCAAAATACTCTAAAAGTTGATCTCTAATCCATAAAGGATCCCTCCCCCTCCTTTCACCCCTAAAAATAGAACAAAAATTATTAGAATGGCATATTTGAGTTATTACATCTATATAGACTATATTCTGCCAAAGACAAATTTCAATTTCAATTTCATTTTTTTTTTATTTATTCATTAAATCCAACTATTGGTCAATTAAATCATAGGTCTGTAGTCTATATGTTACATATTTTAGAGGCTTTTTCGGTCTATTTTATGGCAAACTTTTTTAAAAGGTTTTTCTAGCATAATTTGTCAAGGATTTTTTGGAATAAAAAGTTCTAGTTGTGAACTCTCTACAATCCAAGTGTTTTGGGGTTTTTAAGGGTGTTGAATCCATATAATCAATAAAAAAAACTCTATGTAAAGAACAAAAATCAAGATTTTACCAAAAAAAAAGGCCAAAAACACCAAAACTTCCAATAGTTAGATGAGGCCAAATCATAACATATATTATTTTGTAACATATTTGAGATTTTTGTTCTACTTTAAAAACCCCACTCTAAACTAAAAATAAATTAAAAGATACATCTTAATTAGTTTTCAACTAAATTTAATAACCTTTTCAAATAGGTTGAAAATGATAAAGGTGGTGACTTTTAATAAAAATAATAATTTTATATTAAGATAATTCATTTTAGTTTACCTGGAATCCAAAAGTGAGTAAATAGGTGTATTTTTTGAATTTAGACTTCTGTGATGAATAATAATTATAATAGCATCTTTAGGTAAAAATTACAGAGGAGATAATCTCGTCAACCTGTTTCAAACCAACCAGCCAAGTGCTCTTTAGGACAAGATGAGCCTATCCTCAGGGACACAGGTTGACTCCAAAAATGCCTACCAAATTATCTCTTATATGATTTTTATTGAAAAATATTGTTATTAATAAGTATTTTG
Organism: Pinus taeda; assembly: GCA_000404065.3. Lineage (NCBI taxonomy): Eukaryota > Viridiplantae > Streptophyta > Pinopsida > Pinales > Pinaceae > Pinus > Pinus taeda. The sequence goes on from APFE030537056.1 coordinate 68,303, forward strand.
TTAAAATGTTTTTTACACCATAATTATAAGTTCTAAAACTATATCTTACCTACCTAATAGCAGTCCCACATATCTACCAGATATATTACAATAATAAATATGTAAATAGATCCAATCACAAGCTAATACTAAAATGGTTTGCTAATGGTTTGCTAATGAACTCATAATCCATTCCTCTCATCCAATAAAAAAGAAAGATAATTCACTTCCAATAATGGAAAATTGTTTGTAGCATTGTAAAACCAAATCTTTTCTAATATGCTATGTCGGAGTTCGCTTAAGGTAAGATAAATGTGTACATAAACATCATGAATGAAATCCCAAATTACATTTAACCAACTAAAAACTATTCATTTTAGTAAAACAGTGGTAGCTTCTGTAGAATAATTTCTTACAGATTCCAAATCTATGCTCAAATGTAAAATGGGTGCATGTAAATTGGCAATAAAAAAAAGATAATTCACTTTCAATAATAGAAAATGATTTGTAACATTGTAAAACTAAATAAAAAAGAAAGATAATTCACTTCCAATAATAGAAAATGATTTGTAACATTGTAAAACCAAATCTTTTCTAACATGCTCTGTAGGCCTCCGCTTAAGGTAAGATAAACGTGTACACAGACATCATGAATGAAATCCCAAATTACATTTAACCAACTAAAAACTATTCATTTTAGTGAAACAATCGTAGCTTCTGTTGAATAATTGCTTACAGATCACAAATATATGCTCAAATGTAAGATGGGTGCAGGCAAAATTGGAAAAAACATGTATCATTAGGTCATAAATGTTAATAACAACAATAACAACCCAACAACCTTCTGGTTCAGAATAACAACCACAACCCAGAATGCCTTTTGTATAATTCCAACAATCCTAGCTAATGCCTTCTCTCAGGGAAGGCAGCGGTCAAATCTGTGTAAAGGTAAATTGGCAAAAACATGTATCATTAGCTCATAAATGTTAATAACAACAACAACCCAACAACCTTCATGGTTCAGAATAACATCCACAACCTAGAATGCCTTTGTATAAATGGAAACGATTTTTCATAATCCCACCAACAACCCTAATGCCTTCTCTCAGGGAAGGCGGTGATCAAATCTCTGTAAAGGTAGAGGAACATATATTAGTCATGATGATATTCAACTCCTCCCATATCTGCGGAGCCGCCACCTTAAAATCAATATGTGGACACCCCCAAGAGAACAATGAATCCAACAGCACACTGAAGTTAGGCAAATCGACCACGCCATCTGGATCGGCACTGGAGAATGTCGAAAAATGAACGTAAGCAATCGTTTGCAGAGCCTCCTTCAGCGCTGTTTCGAACATGACGATCGGGCAAGTGGCCAAGAACTCCACCACGTTAGGAAAACCATAGGCATTCTCCAACCATATCCAGAAACACAGCGGCAGGAGACGCGACTCTTTCACCCAATCCGACAACATCCAGAGGGTAGCCTGGTGTTCAGAGTTTTTATTATCTCCCTTTACCATCCAGGACAAACGAGGAAGAGCTCCCACTATGCGCTGATAAACATGACTAGTGTAATCCATTGCGAACGAACTAACGTAATGAACTCTGGTGTAATCCATTGCGAACGAAGATAATATGAAGACTAGCTTTTTTGTTCGAGTTGATATATATAGGGTTTTGGTTTAAAACCTTAACCCAAAAGCTTGCATTGGGTTACTAGTAGTACAGGACAGAGGGCGGAGAAGCTGATTTTAGGTTGTGTAGTATCAAGGGATTTTGTCCATATTATAAAAAGCGATGTGTGTTTTAGTCTTTCTTTAATTTTTAACATGGAGTGGGTGATGGGTGATTTATTTTTAGTTTTTTTTGGGTGATGTGTGATTTGGTCTTTCTTTTTTCACGGAGTTTATACATTTTTTTAATTTAAAAAATTAAAAAATGTGGTTGAAAATTTAACTTTTTCATTTTTCAAGATTCTATACATTTTTTACATTTTTTTAATTTAAAAAATTAAAAAGTGTGGTTGACAATTTAACTTTTTCACAAGAATGGGATGTTTTAACTAAAAATAGAATTGTATATTTTGACCACTCTTAAATCCCTAAAAACTTCTTGGGCACTTAGAATTTTATATTTTGACAAGTGTAACTAGGCTAGTTAGAATTGGATGTTTTACCTTAAAAAAAAAATTGGAGTTAGTTAGATTATTATAATTAAAACGAAAAATTACACCTCGAGGAATTTGATCCCTCTTCTAAAATTTAATAGATTTAGGTTTATTTTTAAATTAATATTTAAAAATAAGTTAAATAGATCTACACTTATTAATAGTATGAAGGGTGATGTATGATTTTTTCAAGTTTTCAACATGAAGTTGAGAGGTATCTTTTTAAAATTTAAAAAATTAAAGTATTGTCCAGAGAGGGACAATTTAGACAGTAACTTTTTCAGTGGAATGGGATGTTTCACCCTTAAAAACCTTGTTTGACATCTAAAATTCTATAGTTTAATCAAAATTTCTAAAATTTTCAAAGAGATATACATCTCACAATATAAACATTGAAAATATAATTAAATTAATTAAATTTTATTTTTATTTTAAATCATTATTAGTATTTTATATTTATATAATATTATATATATATATATTATTATATATATATATATATATATATATATATATATATATATATAATTATATATATTATAATATCTCGATATCGTAACAAGATTCTTAACCATACTAATACCACATGTCAACAAAAATGTAATTCATATTCATATGATAAATTTTTTTAATTAATGAATTTAATTAAAAAATTAGAAAGAGCATAACTGTGTTTGGTATAAAATTTAGAATTTTTTTTAAAACAAACACACTTATCAAGTTAATCAAAATATATTTTTTTATTATTTTATCGAATTAATATAATTATATTAAGTGTTTGTGGGGTCTTGGATAGATGGTGAGAGGTTGCTCTGTTAAGGCCCTCCTTGATGTGAAGTCGTGTTCAATTCCAAGCCATGATCTAGATGATGTATTAGACATGTTAAAAATCCAAATAATATATTAAACATGCTGAAAATATAGTTTTACCAAATTTAAAAAAAACATAATTAAATTTATTTATTTTTTATTTATTTTATTAAATTTATTATTTATTAATTATACATTTAAAAAATTAATTTTCCTAACTGGTATTGATATTATACAATTCATATATCTTATTACAACTTAAGTAAAAATAAAAGTTTTAAATATATATAATATTTGATATGTTACCTGACATTATCTAGGTAAAAAAAAAAAAATATTATATATATATATATATAATATCCCCATAGATATAGATATATATATATATATATAAAACGTGGTTCCATTGGGAACCATTTCTTCCCAACATAAGAGAAGCGAATATCATTGATTTTTAAATACCCTATGGTACTATTTCCTTCAAATAGGAAAAACCTTAAAAAATTTGATCTCTATTTGTTCCGAATAGAGGGAGATTACTGGAATTATATGCACGAAGTCATCCCTGATGTATCATCACCATATTCTCTTATGTTTGTCAAGTTTATGGTTGTGTATACGTGAACAAGAAATTAATTCAATGTTTGTTAAATTTATTATTGTGTGTATGTATATGCGAACAATAAACTAGTTTGAAATTTATTATTTTGCGTATGTATATATAAATTAATTTTAATTTTAATTTATATATAATGAAAAATAATTTTAAAATTAACTTTTTCATAATAGTAAAATTCCCTATTTCTTTATGCTTGTGACATAAAATGCATAATGATAGTGTTTCCCTATTAATATAATGATATAAGGTTTAATGATGTCATAAAATAAATAATAATAGAGTTGTTTCCATTGATATAATGATTGATGAGTTGAATTGGAATTAGATATGCTATTATAGAAGCATTTGGTTTGGTATTTAAGATGCATTTATGAGAATGATGGATATAATTCTTATTATAAAGAAAATATGTTTGGAAAAAAAATAATTGATAAGGACATTGGTATTCTAATAGTATGATGAGAAAAAAAATAAGTTAAAATATTAACAAAAAAAAAATTAATAGGAAAATTTATGAAAAACCAAAAATTTATCACTGGATTTTTTTAACTAAAAGCAAAAATTTGGAATGAGAAAAATTTTATGAGAAAATTAAACTCTAATAAATATTGGAAAGTTTTGAGTGAGAAAATACTAAAATTAAGGAGAAAGGGTGCCAACCTTTTGAGCCTCACACTCTATTATTTACTAGGAAAAACTAGGAAAACATAGTAATTAAAACTCAAGCACGATGAGAAGAGAGAAAGCTAGAAAAGTGATCAAGTTTTCATCTAATTGAGTATACTTGTTAAGGGAGAAATAAAGGTGTTGATTTGGAGGAAATCACCAAATGAGCAATCAAATTTGTATTTATCACCGTAGAATAATTGTTTCTAGAAACATGGGCATTAGATCATTATTTGTGATTCTCTAAAGAAAGTGTTCCCTGCACGAGACAACCAAATTCATCTCTGTGATGGTGCAGCTAGTGGTGGAGGCATAGGTTGTATTCCCAGACATATAGGACACACTCACAGAGGAATACTTGGCCACCACATGGAAGATCATGTGCAATAAGGAGTGCCTAGCTCAAGCTGAGAGCCCACTGAGAGCTGTTATTCTGATGTCGATGTAGCCATGTCCCCAGGTTGTTCCCCGGGCCATGTTGAGGCTCCGGTCACCTTGGACTCCATAGCGTCCCAATTGAACAATCTCCATCTGAGTATGGACGCTTTGAGGGAACAACGATATGATGATGGAATGAACTGGTGTCCTATTTCAACGACCTCCAACACACGCAAAATGAGCTCCTAGACTCCATAGACGGCCTTTTAAGGCAACTCCGGCACACAAATGACCACCTCTGTGATTTGGAGACTTGGGTGGAACACATTGACTACCACATGCATGAGCGAGTTGTGTTCTTTGTTGCCCCACCATCATTTCCCCCCAACCCACCCCCATAATGTGTATTCGTGGAAAACTCTCTTTTTGTGCTTCTTTTGTATCGAAAATAACAACGACACGGGTTTTCTTGGCCTCTTCACAGGCTTAATATTGCTCATAGCATGACTCATGTCAGCTCTCAAGCCTGATACTCAGCCTTCTGCCGCAACAATGATTTATTTTGATGACCTAGTGATGATGTATTTTGTTCTTGAAGTTATGATAATACAATGTAGTTTTTTTACCCACAAAAAATAAAAATAAAAATAAAAACTAGTCTAGATCCCTCTTAACTCGGGGTCTACAAGGAACATATATAGATCAAATCTCTTTTCACTCTAAACCTAGTTTTCACTTCAAAATATTTTCACTCTCTACCATGGATCTAGGCTAGTAATATATATATATATATATAATATATATATATATAATATATATATATATAATATATATATATTAAAATAAATAATATTCACACAAGAATATCAATGAAAAACCATCGGTTCTGAAAAAATTGCCAATACTAAATTTATTATTTATCCTTAATTTTATTTTAATTATTCATTCTATTTATTTATTCATTAAAAAGAAGTACATCTATAGCAAAATGCAGGTAGTCTCAACCCAACTAGGTGTGTTGATTACTGCTAGCAGCATATGACTAAGAAACAAAAGTACAACTAGAGACATAGTCCAGAAATTAGGAGGCCAAAAGCACGCGAGTACACATAAAACAAGTAAAACACCTATAACCATGCTTAGTCATTAGAGGTAATGGATGTAAGATTATTTGGAGCAGTTCATCGAGGAGGAGGAGGATGGAAAGAACATTGAATGTGCTCCTTGAAGTAAGCCATCCATGACTTCATATTCTCCACCTTGTCAAATAGTAAATTTTGACCACACCGCACCACAATGACCCTCTCTCAAACATGACATTGAAAATAATGAAGCTTGTTAAGCGTAGTGATGAGCACTTCATGTTCTTCCTGTCAAGCCTTCTCAAACTTTTCCAGGAGGTCTAATACAGACTGAACTAGATCCCAACAAATTATAGAACAAAATTATATACCCACAATCACCCCAAGCCCAAGTCGTCACACCTTACCCCGCTTGTGAGTGTTTCCTCTACACGTCACTCTACCCATCTTCATTGTCCCCAATGTTCATGCACCTCAACCTGCTTGCTAGCCACCTCGATTGCCACAAAGCCCTAAAATCACTTGGCCTGAGATGCCAGCGGTTCTACCTCCCCGAACATAGCATGAAGGCTCCTCAACCCCCATCACCACCTACAAATGTGAATGACACCCCCACCTGGCTGTCCGAAATTCTCTTGATGGGGGTAGAGAGTGAGATTTGCATGGTAGGGAGCACATTGTAACAAAGAAAAGAGCATCAACTAACTACGGAGCTACCCAATTAACTACAAAGAAAACCAATGAAATTGATGCAAAGAAACTCCCCAATCAAACCAGAGGGTCACAAACAACCTTGACCGAGGGAGGCTGCAGGGAAAAGAACACAAATCCAAGCAGCAAGACAGTCAAACCATTGACTGAGAAGTCCAACCCCCGATATTCCACTGCTAGAAATCCTTAAGACAACCAACCTCTCACTAGCCAAGTCACCAAATTACCCAACTGCAGATCGCAATTGGCCAAAGAAATCCTTCAAAAACACATAACCCCATAGGAAAACCGATTAATATGGTAAACAAACTTCCACACAAACACAGAATAAAACCAAGAGAAGAATTGACTGACCACCCATGAGAAGGCTTGAGGGCCAACTTGGTAACTAGATACAAAGCACTGAGACCACTAAGAAAAGAACAAAACCACACATAGGAAAGGATACTTATCAATTTAGTGACCCAAATGATGAGGATGCATCGATTCCGAAAGCACCACCATTCCCAAATGGGCACTAGCTAGAGAGGCTGAAAATACCACCAAAACTCAACTGACTCACAACATACCACCAAAAAGCTATAGCTTCATACGAAACCTGAAGATCACCAACCTCCATATACCAACATCATTCACCCACTCCCACTCCCAACGAAAACTAATGGAATTTCGCACGACCACATCCCTCGTATTGCTAACTCGATGAGAGGACAAGGAGATTGACCCACACCAAACGTCCAGGGTGTTTAAGATCAATTTTACCCAACGCGTTCAAATCCCTCGATGTTTTTTACACCCATTGGGGCGAGCTAAAGACTGTTGATATTCATCCGAACTATTATATAAAAATAAGATAGTATTATTGATGCTATTGATGTTAACAATAAAAAATATTTTGATAATTATTATTAATGTTAATGTTATTATATTAAAATAAATTTATAATTAAGAATTATTTTTATTCTAAAGACCCTAAAATAATAAATCTAAATATTATTATAATATTGTTATAATAAAAACAATAATAATATTGTATTCTAATAGCTATTTTTATGATATGTAAGGGGTAGCTTAAGTGGTGATTGAAGTAATGTGAAATTTGTTGAAATTGAGAGATATAAGGTTTAAATCCCATTGGTTGTGACTTGGTATATCTTAATTTTACATTCTTGCTTGAAATTGTATCTCGAAGGATTTCATTCCTTCCTCCCATCCTCTTGAGATAACCCTAATTGAAAATATTACTATTATATATTAAGAAATGTGATTATTCAATTAATAAATTAAAATAATATTATAATATTGTTATAATAATAATAGTCATTATTAATAACATTGTTAATATGAACTTCCAAACTAATAATAATAATAATTGATGATGATGAGCATTAGTGTTCACTAAGAGTAATATGGTCTATCTAACCTTAAGAAAGTAAGATATTAGTTGATATTATTTAATATTTTATTTCTATGATCTAAAAGAAGGGACAGAGGAGGCTAATTTTGAAGTCATTCATCTATTTCTTCTTCTATTTTGTGAGTTGGTTGCATAACATTTGGTATCAAAGCTTTAGATTCTAGGGTTTCACTACTTCAAACGTCATCGTGGAATTTTTACTTTAACTCTTTTTATACGAAGCTTCAGAAGATGAATTTAAAACCCATTGGATCCGAAATCGTGCTAAACCTTTTGTATCAATTTTAGATCTTGGTTCACTATATTTTTGGCTATATGATCCAAGGAAGTTAGTTTTTTTGCACGCTCCTAAATCCCATCTCAAATGGGTGACCACATGATGAAATTTCAGGCCTGAGAGATCCAAAATTATAGGGATAAAACCGATTCAATATTGAGCTCCTACAAAGTGAAAAAAAAAGGTGTGTCATTTTTTTTTTAAATTTCATAATTTTTGTTTGAAAATTTAGTTTGAAGTGATTCGGAGGGTATAGTGAAGCATAATTATCATTAATTGATGCCCGAGGGAAAGAAAATGGAAACACACTCTACTATGAATCATGGACAAGAGGAAGAAATGCAACATGGTATATCAAAATTACAAGACCAAGTGCGACAAATTTCACTCTCACAAAAAGTAACAGAAGCTAAGATGGATGGTTTGAAGAATGGAATCAATGGTATAGAAGAAAAACTAAAAGGCAACATTGAAGATTTGAAGAAATACATGGAAGGTTTGAAGGGAGGTTTGGCAAAGTTGCTACAAGAAATTCTTCCTAATGGAAAAAAGGTAGTAGATGAAACTCATGATGAGAAAAAAAGAAATGTTAATCATGATTTCATAGAATCTAACATTGGATTGAAGACACACCACATTACAAAGATCAATATGAGGAAGTTTTATGGCAAGTACCTTTTAACATGGATACTCTATATGGAGCAATATTTCGATCTCCATAATATGCAAAACACACAAAAGGTACACATTGCAACTTTATATTTGGAAGTGAATCAGTTTCTATGGTGTCAATGCCTTTTCTCTCATATAAAAATTGTCACTTGGTCAATTTTTATGGAGGAAAGGATAGCACATTATGAGAATACAAAGAGAAATGCCTTCTTTAGCCAATTGATAAATTTCAAACAAAAATTTTCAATGGTGGAGCACATTGAGGACTTCCAAAAATTGAGTATAAAGGTAAATGATATTCTAGAGGAGCATAGGATTGATGTCTTCATAGGGAGTTTAAAGTATAACATCCAACATGAGGTTCATATTTGGGAACCCGATTCATCGGAGAAGAAATAAAAGTTGGCAAGAAAAATTATGGCAGTAAGGAATCCTACCACTCAAAACTATAAAGATGGAAGTGTTGTTACTCCTAGCCTTCCACAACCTACAAGGTTGACACCACAATTAGAAGGAAAAAGAGAAAAATGGATTCATTATAGTTGTGATAGAAAATACACTAAAGGTCATAAGTGTGCTGAGAAGAAATTAATTTACATAGATTTTGAAGAGGAGGAAGAAAAGGATCAAGAAACATCAATTGAAGAGGATATACACTAAGAACCAACCCTCGAGAAAGAAGAAAGGTATATGACCATATGTTGTAATGAATTGGTACTTTATGGATATCATCCACCGTCCATCACATCATCTTTAAGAAAAAAATTCTAAGGTTCAAGCAATGGAAGATCAGATCAAGAATCAACAAAAAGCTCTCCAAATCTTAAAGGATAACCTCACTTTGGCATAGAATCAAATGAAACAACATGTAGATCAGCATTGCAATGAAAGAAGTTTTGATGTAGGAAACTGGGTATTTTTACGTCTACAACCATACAAACAAATGTCTCTCATGCAAGCTAAGAAGAATAATAAATTATCACCAAAGTATTATGGTCCTTACAAGGTGTTGCAAAAGATTGGTACTATGGCATAAAAATTGGAGCTTCCTGCATCTTCCTGAGTGCACCTAGTTTTCCATGCTTCATGCTTAAATAAGGTTATAGGTGACAAGCTCCCAGTTCAAACAATATTGTTGAAACTTGATAAGGCAAGAAAAATCACTTGGAACCTGAAGCAGTCACAGAATCAAAATCCTACCATCTATGAAAACAATCAATTTTAGAGTATCTCATCAAGTGGAAGAACTTACCCATTGAATATTCCACATGGGAGGATGAGAATTTTATGCAAAAGCGTCCATAACTACTCAAGCATTGAGGACAATACTTTTTTGGAAGAGAGGGGCATGTTAGGTCCCTACACTATTAGTGTAGTTCCTGATTGTTATTAGTGCAACCCCCTTATTGTATTGTTGTGTCTGTGTAGTCCCCATATTGTTATTATTGTACCCCATAGAAGCCCATTATTGTTATTTTTGTGGCCTTACAATATTATTGTTATGTAGGGTCTAATTATATTGTGACACCTTATACTTCTATATATAGAAAGGAGGTCTTGTCATTTTATCATTAAAGAATTGTTAATTTGTATAATGTAAAGGAGGTTTCCCCCTCAAAGAGGCTAATTTTGAAGTCATTGATCTATATCTTCTTTTATTGTGTGAGTTGGTTGCATAACATTTTGTATAAGGGTGGAGATGAAGGATTGGTTTTGGGTTTGGGATGGAGGGCTAAGTGAAATTCTTTTTTGATTTGAGAAGACGGGTGGTAGTTGATTGGAGGGATTTGGTTAGGTGGAGACATTAATTTTCAAAGTGTTGGGGATCAAAAATATGAATGCCTTGAGTCTCTAAGGTCTTAAGGACAACAACTTATTGTAAGATCCATTTTACCATTTAATTTTAAATAATGATTCAATGTGTAACTAGTATATTTTTCTTTGGACTCCTATTGACTTAGAGGGGGAATGGCATTCCTAGCACTCTAATCCCATATTTCATCCTTTCAAATCTCTCCCTATAATCATTTGATGGGGGGATTAGCTAGTTAGGAACAAGGAAATTTTAATGGATAAGTTTATGGTCCCTTCTTACACAATTGATGAGGTGTCTGTTATCTTAATCCATTTCCCCGAAGAAAAATAATATATTTCCCCTAGGATGATTTCTCCTGAAAGTATTGACTTTACACATATGTGGGGTTATTTCGATAGAGCTTCCATAGGCAATGACCATCAGTGTGGTGGTGGTTTTATTTTATTTCTCTCCCCTTCCCACTTCTTTAAATTTAAGATCGGACTGGGTCCGAAATCAAATAATAAAGTATAACTTATTTCTTGTAAAAATATTCTCTTGTTTGCAAAAGAGAAGGGGTGATCATTTATACACATCTTTGGGGACTCAAATTTGACCATCAACTGGATCATTGGCATCATTTACTACAGGAACATTTACTCAGTCCTATTATTGAGGAGATTACTCATATTGCTAATTATTTCTCTTATTTTTCTTATTTGCACCCTTAAAAGGAAACGAACTGATCCAGGTGGATATTGGTGGCCACATGCCAAGTCCACCTGGACCCCCACCATTGTCTTTCTCAGCATTTTCAGTTTCCTTAATTGTAGCACAACTTACTATTTCTAGCAGTTTTTCGGGTCCTGAACTTCCGGAGCCGTTTTGAGGCCCTAAACGACGTTGTTTTGGGGAATCCGAGGGTAACATGGGTCCATGCAATGGACCGATGTTGCCCATTCCAACAATGATAGTGCTCGAATAGATCTTTCTAATGAGCTATTGTACAAGTCAAACGGAGATCATATGCTAAAGTTACGACCCCGGGAAGTTGATGTACCAACTTACCCCAAAACGGGGCCCACAGTTTGTCGTTTCATCTCGTAGGGTTAGGTTTTGGAATGTGAAGGGTCTTTTCATTGTTTCTCAACAATAAATAGGCCTTCGAGCCTCATTGTAACACAGTTCAGAGGCATGTAGCCATCACATCTCTTCTCAGAGATAAGCTACCATCGCCCTAGCTAGTTTATTTCCAGTTCTGATTGTAAGCATGTTTCAGTATTTTCCATTAATGAAATGAAGTATTATTTCCGCTGCATCTTTGTGTTTATGGTTATCTCTGTAATTTGTTATGTTCCTGTTTAAATCCGGATCAGTGGTATCAGAGCGGTCTGCTTTTTCTCTATTTTTCTTTGCATGTCCCCAACAAGGTCGGGATATGAGTTAGGGCTTGAACTGGTTGAACCTTTGCAAGACCAGCCTCGCAAACCCCGACGGCCTCCCATGGCGGACGAGAAGAAAGACGAGGGGGCAGGAGATCCCATCAAAATCTTGCTCGAAGAATCCCTCGAGTGACAACGGAATGCGATGATGGACAGTTTTGCCCAGATCCTTCAGCGGCTACCCGGAAGCAACGCATCAGCTTCCAGCAGCTACTCTGGAAATGCCACACCCTTTAAGGTACAAGTTAATTTTGAAATACCCATATTTGAGGGTCAGATAGACGCAGACGCCGTAGATAAATGGTTAAATCTGCTAGAGGGTTATTTTTCTGTCATGAATTTTCGAGTCGGGAAAAGTGTCATGCGGAAAGAGTTATTTTTGCTGACAAAACTAACCTCCCTAGGAGTCTAAGACTCTATAGTGACAAACAAAACAAGTAAGAGAAATCCTTCTCTAAATATACATTATCCTATGAGAAACCAAGTGTTTTTCGATCTTACCTTAGGTCCAACGTTTGTTGTAGCAGCCTAGCTTCGTTGATCCAGATGAGCTCCTCCTTCACTTTGAAACCTGCATACACTAAAAATCAAACGATTACATAACACCTGAATATTCCATAAAACAAAGCATATTCAACATATATACCAAGGAGTATATGAAACAATTCATTAACAACAAATCATTGAGAAGAATGGACTTATTTGTATTAAGGAAACAAAAAAGAAACCATTACAACCTGAGCCTTGGTGTTGTGCAACTTCCTCCCAGGGTCCAGCAAGGGTTTTCCTCTACTTTGACAAGCTCACCCACTTCCAATATGGTAACAAGAAAGGATGGTAATCTCTCCTCACAAGTTAACAATGGAAGTCCTAATTCCAGCAGCATCTACCCTTTGGAATGTTCAGCTTTCAACCTCCCGTCCTCTGGCCCAAGGCTTGTATTTATAGTGTTCTAGAGGAAGTTATTCAGTTCCAACATCAATGGGATACTCCCTCTTTTGGATGGGGTAGCTCCTCTCTTGATGGGATAAGTTCCTCTATCATAGGGATGCATGAACCATCTGGAGGCGCTCAATACACGTCAAACACTCTTCTAGAAGGCTCTAGAAGTGACCACAAGTAACTTTTTAAAGATGAAACTCGCGCCTTTTGACCTTTACAGGGGTACGCACCCATACTTTGGCTTACAGAGCGTACAAGTACGCAGGTACAGTGTGTTTGGAGTGCGTACACGCAGGCAAGGTAGAGAGAACCTGCGTACCCAGAGATAAACATGTTTTAAAGTGACTTTCTCT
>APFE030537059.1:0-51981 GCA_000404065.3 Pinus taeda
ATCTACGACATCTGCATCTATTTGACCCTCGAAGATGGGGATTTCAAAATTAACTTGTACCTTAAATGGTGTGGCATTCCCAGAGCAGCTGTTGGAAGCCGATGCATCGCCTCTGGGTAGCCATTGAAGGATCTGCGCAAAGCTATCCATCATCGCGTTCCTTTACCGCTCGAGGGCTTCTTCGAGCAAGATTTTGATAACATCTCCTGCCCCCTCGTCTTTCTTCTCATCCGCCATGGGAGGTCATCGAGATTTGCGAGGCTGGTCTTGCAAAGGTTCGACCAGTTCAAGCCCTAACTCCTTATATCCCGACCACATTGGGGACATGCAAAGAAAAACAAGGAAAAAGCAGATCACTCTGATACCACTGATCCGGATTTAAACAGGAACGCAATAAAATACAGAGATAACCATAAAGACAGATATGCAGCAGAAATAATACTTCATTTCATTACTGTAAAATACTGAAATGTGCTTACAAACAGAAATGGAAATAAACCAGCTAGGGTGATGGTAGCTTATCTCTGAAGAGAAGATGAAACGCCAAATTGTGGGCCCCGTTTTGGGTAAGTTGGTACATCAACTTCCCAGGGTCGCAAATTGGTCGTATTATCTCCGTTTGACGTGCATGATAGCCTGTTGGAAAGATCTCTCTGAGGACTACGACGCAAAAGACAATATTTTGATAGAAAAATCATTAGCAGTAGATTTCCCAAAAAAATGTCGTTTAGGGCCTCAAAACGACTCCAGAAGTTTAGGACCCGAAAAACTGTTGAAAATAGTAAATTGTGCTATAATTAAGGAAACTGAAAAATTGAAAGAGATAGTTGTGGGGGTCCAAATGGGATAGGTGGGTGGCCACCAATATCCACCTGGATCATTCCTCCCCCCTTAGGAAGCAATGGTCCCCATTGCATTGAGTTCCTCCTTGAGATGAGGAAGCTTCTGCTGAGTTGGGTCTCTGGTGAGCTATTCTGCAATCTTTGATGTGTCCAGAAATGGTGGGAAGCATGGTCGACGATGGTCCATATTAAATACTCGGTGCTAGCGAAGGTATGGAGGAATGTTTTGCTTCAAAGCATTGTTGCCTGTAGCCTTGGTACTAGTGTAAGGACCATGTCAGAGTGGTCTGAGTTTCTGATGGGTTCTGGTAAGGCGTTCTCTCTACAGATGCAACCAAACTTTGTCGCCCACCTGAAACTTGTGTGGTACCCCTGTGGGTGAGGAGAAGTTGTTCCTGTGTTCTATTATGACTCTATCCCTTTGTTGTTGCTGTTGCGTGGAGGAACCCTTTGCGAAGGTCATGGATGTAGCAACGATCTTCCCCTTACTTTGGGAGCGAACCAGAGAGAAAATGAATTTCCTAGTTTGGGAGATGAGCTTGCTGCCTTTCTTAGCAGTGATCAAAGGGGTGGCAGTAGGTGGAGCTACCTATGGTATCCGGTATAATGAATTATTCAGAGAAATAATGACAGCACGAGGCCTTGACTCATACACAACATGTTGCCTCCACAAGTATGGTTGGCCTAATAGTACATCACTAACATCTAGAGGTGTAACATCACACAATACCTCATCTGCGAAGGGTTTGATGTTGTAGGGAAGGCGGCACTACTAGCGAACTTTGAGATCTCGTTCTTCATGAAGCCACCCGATACTATACAGCTGCGTGTGTGGTGTAGTCGGTAGGCCCAACCGCTTCACGACCTCTTCTGAAACAAGGTTCTTCTGGCTCCCACTATCAACAATGAATTGTAGCAGTGAACCCTTCACCCACATTTGTGAGTGGAAAAGGTGCTCCCCCTCCTCTGGGTCTCCTGGCTCATTCTTATTGATCTTGGTGGAGGCAACAGTGGCTCTGGGCTCTGCATCAATGATCTGCTTCCCTTTGCCATTCCCCTTGTTGGACTCTGGCTTAGGGTCAAAACATGAATATGATTCGGAAGCCTTCAACTCGGCCACCAGCGCCTACTTGGTCCGACACTCACTTGTGTTATGAGTGGGACTCTTATGGAACTCACACCACTTTCCTGTGTCCTTCTCTGGCTTCGTGGCGTTGTTCTTTTCTTGCAGCTTCGACAGGTTGTCTTGGGTCACCCCGCCTCGGCTTTGTCCTTTGGGCTTCGAATTTGCAGATCCAAAGTCTTGCTTTTCTGTTTGAACTTTTGCTCAATTTTGACAGCGTATCGGTATGCTGTTCCGAGTGAGGAGATGTTCAAGAACTCCATCTCTTCCTGGATGTATCTGTGTAGGCAACCACGGTATTTGAGTAGCAGATGCAACTCAGAATCTTTGATACTCAACTGTGTGTGAAGGGTATGAAAAATGTTTGTGAACTTAGGCACATCTTGGTCTCGTCCCTGCTGTAGTGTGGTCCATTTGATGTATTTGTCCTCATAGCTTTTGACAGGGTAGTTCTCCTCCTTGATGGCATCCTAAAAGTCATTCCAAGTGGGTGCGGCTAAAAATATTGAACCTGTACTTTCATCCTTCTACTCGCAGTAGGTTTCCCACCAGTCCTTGACATGGGGGGCTGCTTTGAGAAGAGCGAAAACAATCTTTTCCCGACTTGAAAACTAACGAACAGAAAAATACCCATCTAGCAGATTTAACCATTTATCTACGACATCTGCGTCTATTTGACCCTCGAAGATGGGGATTTCAAAATTAATTTGTACCTTAAAGGATGTGGCATTTCCAGAGTAGCTGTTGGAAACCGATGCGTCGCCTCTGGGTAGCCGCTGAAGGATCTACGCAAAGCTATCCATCATCGTATTCCTTTGCTGCTCGAGGACTTCTTCAAGCAAGATTTTGATAGGATCTCCTGCCCCCTTGTCTTTCTTCTCATCCGCCATGGGAGTTCATCGAGATTTGCGAGGCTGGTCTTGCAAAGGTTCGACCAGTTCAAGCCCTAACTCCTTATATCCTGACCACGTTGGGGACATGCAAAGAAAAATAGAGAAAAAGCAGACCGCTCTGATACCACTGATCCGGATTTAAACAGGAACGCAATAAAATACAGAGATAACCATAAAGACAGATATGTAGTGGAAATAATACTTCATTTCATTACTGTAAAATACTGAAATGTGCTTACAAACATAAATGGAAATAAACCAGCTAGGGTGATGGTAGCTTATCTCTGAGGAGAGATGTGGCGGCTACATACCTCTGAACTATGTTACAATGAGGCTCGAAGGCCTATTTATTGTTGAGAAACAATGAAAAACCCTTCACATTCCAAAACCTAACACTAGAAGATGAAACACCAAATTGTGGGCCCCGTTTTGGGTAAGTTGGTACATCAACTTCCCGAGGTCGCAAATTGGTCGTATTATCTTCGTTTGACGTGCATGATAGCCCATTGGAAAGATATTTCCGATGACTACGACGAAAAAGACAATTTTTGAACAAAAAAACCATTGGCGGTAGATTTCCCAAAAAATGTCGTTTAGGGCTTCAAAACGGCTCCAGAAGTTTAGGACCCAAAAAACTGCTAAAAATAGTAAACTGTGCTATAATTAAGGAAACTAAAAAATTGAAAGAGATAGTTTTGGGGGTCCAAATGGGATAGGTGGGTGGCCACCAAAATCCACCTGGATTATTCCTCCCCCCTTAGGAAGCAATGGTCCCCATTGCGTTGAGTTCCTCCTTGAGATGATGAAGCTTCTGCTGAGCTGGGTCTCTGGTGAGCTATTCTGCAATCTCTGATGTGTCCAGAAATGGTGGGAAGCATGGTCGACGACGATCCATATTGAACACTCAGTGCAAGCGAAGGAATGGAGGAATGTTTTGCTTCAAAGCATTGTTTCTTGTAGCCTTGGTATTGGTGTAAGGACCATGTCGGAGTGGTCTGAGTTTCTAATGGGTTCTGGTAAAGCGTTCTCTCTACAGATGTAACCGAACTTTGTCGCCCACCTGAAACTTGTGTGGTACCCCTGTTGGTGAGGAGAAGTTGTTCTTGCATTCTGTCATGACTGTATCCCTTTGCTGCTGCTGCTACATGGA
Source organism: Pinus taeda (assembly GCA_000404065.3). Lineage (NCBI taxonomy): Eukaryota > Viridiplantae > Streptophyta > Pinopsida > Pinales > Pinaceae > Pinus > Pinus taeda. The sequence continues at coordinate 4,009 of APFE030537059.1, forward strand.
GGAACCCTTTGCGAGGGTCATGGATGTAGCAACGATCTTCCCCTTACTTTGGGAGCGAACTAGAGAGAAAATGAATTTCCTAGTCTGGAAGATGAGCTTGCTGCCTTTCTTAGTAGTGATCAAAGAGGTGGCAGTAGGTGGAGCTACCTATGGTATCCGGTATAATGAATTATTCAAAGAAATAATGACAGCACGAGGCCTTGACTCATACACAGCATGTTGCCTCCACAAGTATGGCTGCCCTAATAGCACATCACAAACATCTAGAGGTGTAACATCACACAATACCTCGTCTGCGAAGGGTTTGATGTTGTAGGGAAGGCATCACTACTGGCGAACTTTGAGATCTCGTCCTTCATGAAGCCACCCGATACTGTACAGCTGCGGGTGTGGTGTAGTCGGTAGGCCCAACTGCTTCATGACCTCTGCTGAAACAAGGTTCTTCTGGCTCCCACTGTCAACAATGAATTGCAGCGGTGAACCCTTCACCCACATTTGTGAGCGGAAAAGGCACTCCCCCTCCTTTGGGTCTTCTGGCTCATTCTTCTGGATCTTGGTGGTGGCAACAGTGACGCTGGGCTCTGCATCAATGATCTACTTCCCTTTGCCATTCCCCTTGTTGGGCTCTGGCTCAGGGTCAGAACATGCATCTGATTCGGAAGCCTTCAACTCGGCCGCCAACGCCTGCTTGGTCCGACACTCACTTGTGTTATGAGTGGGACTCTTATGGAACTCACACCACTTTCCTGTGTCCTTCTTCGGCTTCGTGGTGTTGTTCTTTTCTTGCAGCTTCGACAGGTTGTCTTGGTTCACCCCGCCTTGGCTTTGTCCTTTGGGCTTCGGATTTGCAGATCCAAAGTCTCGCTTCTTCTGTTTGAAATTTTGCTCAATTTTTACAGCGTATCGGTATGCTGTGCCGAGTGACGAGATGTTCAAGAACTCCATCTCTTCCTGGATGTATCTGTGTGGGCAACCACGGTATTTGAGTACCAGATGCAGCTCAAAATCTTTGATACTCAACTATGTGCGAAGGGTATGAAAAATGTTTGTGAACTCCGGTACATCTTGGTCTCGTCCCTGCTATAGTGTGGTCCATTTGATGTATTTGTCCTCATAGCTTTTGACAGGGTAGTACAGCTCCTTGATGGCATCCCGAAAGTCATTCCAAGTGGGTGCGGCTAAAAATAATGAGCCTGTACTTTCATCCTTCTTCTCGCAGTAGGTTTCCCACCAGTCCTTGACGTGGAGGGCTGCTTTGAAAAGAGCGAAAACAATCTTTTCCCGACTTGAAAACTCATGAACAAAAAAATACCCATCTAGCAGATTTAACAATTTATCTACGAAATATGCGTCTATTTGACCCTCGAAGATGGGGATTTCAAAATTAACTTGTACCTTAAAGGGTGTGGCATTTCCAGAGTAGCTGTTGGAAGCCGATGCGTCACCTCTGGGTAGTCGCTGAAGGATCTGCACAGAGCTATCCATCATCGCGTTCCTTTGCTGCTCGAGGGCTTCTTCAAGCAAGATTTTGATAGGATTTCCTGCCCCTCGTCTTTCTTCTCATCCGCCATGGGAGGTCGTCGAGATTTGCGAGGTTGGTCTTGCAAAGGTTCGACCAGTTCAAGCCCTAACTCCTTATATCCCGACCATGTTGGGAAATGCAAAGAAAAAACAGAGAAAGCAGACCGCTCTGATACCACTGATCTGGATTTAAATAGGAACACAATAAAATACAGAGATAACCATAAAGACAGATATGCAGCGGAAATAATACTTCATTTCATTACTGTAAAACACTGAAATGTGCTTACAAACAGAAATGGAAATAAACCAGCTAGGGTGATGGTAGCTTATCTCTGAGGAGAGATGTGGTGGCTACATGCCTCTGAACTGTGTTACAATAAGGCTTGAAGGCCTATTTATTGTTGAGAAACAATGGAAAACCCTTCACATTCCAAAAACTAACCCTAGAAGATGAAACGCCAAATTGTGGGCCTCGTTTTGGGTAAGTTGGTACATCAACTTCCCAAGGTCGTAAATTGGTCGTATTATCTCTGTTTGATGTGCATGATAGCCCATTGGAAAGATCTCTCCGAGGAATACGACGGAAAAGACAATTTTTTAACAAAAAATTGTTGGCGGTAGATTTCCCAAAAAATGTCGTTTAGGGCCCCAAAACGGCTCTGGAAGTTTAGGACCCGAAAAATTGCTGAAAATAGTAAAATGTGCTATAATTAAGGAAACTAAAAAATTGAAAGAGATAGTTGTGGGGGTCCAAATGGGATAGGTGGGTGGCCACCAACATCCACCTGTATCATTCCTCCCCCATTAGGAAGCAATGGTCCCCATTACGTTGAGTTCCTCCTTGAGATGAGGAAGCTTCTGCTGAGTTGGGTCTCTGGTGAGCTATTCTGCAATCTCTGATGTGTCCAGAAATGGTGGGAAGCATGGTCACCGACGGTCCATATTGAAAACTCGGTGCAAGCGAAGGAATGGAGGAATGTTGTGCTTCGAAGCATTGTTGCATGTAGCCTTGGTACTGGTGTAAGGACCATGTCAGAGTGGTCTGAGTTTCTGATGGTTTCTGGTAAGGCGTTCTCTCTACAGATGCAACTAAACTTTGTCGCCCACCTGAAACTTGTGTGGTACCCCTGTGGGTGAGGAGAAGTTGTTCCTGTGTTCTGTCATGACTGTATCGCTTTGCTGTTGCTGCAGCGTGGAGGAACCCTTTGCAAGGGTCATGGATGTAGCAACGATCTTCCCCTTACTTTGGGAGCGAACCAGAGAGAAAATGAATTTCCTAGTCTGGGAGATGAGCTTGCTGCCTTTCTTAGCAGTGATCAAAGAGGTGGCAGTAGGTGGAGCTACCTATGGTATCCGGTATAATTAATTATTCAAATAAATAATGACAGTACGAGGCCTTGACTCATACACAGCATGTTGCCTCCACAAGTATGGCTAGCCTAATAGTACATCACAAACATCTAGAGGTGTAAAATCACAGAATACCTCGTCTGCGAAGGGTTTGATGTTGTAGGGAAGGCGGCACTGCTGGCGAACTTTGAGATCTCGTCCTTCATGAAGCCACCCGATACTGTATCGCTGCGGGTGTGGTGTAGTCGGTAGGCCCAACCGCTTCACGACCTCTGCTGAAACAAGGTTCTTCTTGCTCCAACTGTCAACAATGAATTGCAACGGTGAACCCTTCACCCACATTTGTGAGTGGAAAAGGCGCTCCCCTCCTCTGGGTGGTGGCAACAGTGGCGCTGGGCTCTGCATCAATGATCTGCTTCTTTTTGCCATTCCCCTTGTTGGGCTCTGGCTCAAGGCCAGAACATGCATCTGATTTAGAAGCCTTCAACTCGGCCACCAGCGCTTGCTTGGTCTGACACTCACTTGTGTTATGAGTGGGACTCTTATGGAACTCACACCACTTTCCTGTGTCCTTCTTCGGCTTCGTGGTGTTGTTCTTTTCTTGCGGCTTCGACAGGTTGTCTTGGGTCACCCTGCCTTGGCTTTGTCCTTTGGGCTTCGGATTTGCAGATCCAAAGTCTTGGCATCTTCTGTTTGAACTTTTGCTCAATTTTGACCGCGTATCGGTATGCTGTGCCGAGTGAGGAGATGTTCAAGAACTCCATCTCTTCCGGATATATCTGTGTAGGCAACCACGGTATTTGAGTACCAGATGCAGCTCAGAATCTTTGATACTCAATTGTGTGCGAAGGGTAGGAAAAATGTTTTGAACTCCGACACATCTTGGTCTCATCCCTACTGTAGTGTGGTCCATTTGATGTATTTGTCCTCATAGCTTTTGACAGGGTAGTACTGCTCCTTGATGGCATCCCGAAATTCATTCCAAGTGGGTGCGGTTGAAAATAATGAGCCTGTACTTTCATCCTTTTGCTCGCAGTAGGTTTCCAACCAGTCCTTGACGTGGGGGCTGCTTTGAGAAGAGCGAAAACAATCTTTTCCCGACCTGAAAACTCATGAACATAAAAATACCCATCTAGCAGATTTAACCATTTATCTATGACATCTGTGTCTATTTGATCCTCGAAGATGGGGATTTCAAATTAACTTGTACCTTAAAGGGTGTGGCATTTCCAGAGTAGCTGTTGGAAGCCGATGCGTCGCCTCTGGGTAGCCGCTGAAGGATCTGCGCAAAGCTATCCATCATCGCGTTCCTTTGGTGCTCGAGGGCTTCTTCAAGCAAGATTTTGATAGAATCCCCTACCCCCTCTTCTTTCTTCTCATTCGCCATGGGAGGTTGTCGATATTTGCGAGGTTGGTCTTGCAAAGGTTTGACCAGTTCAAGCCCTAACTCCTTATATATCGACCACGTTGGGGACATGCAAAGAAAAATAGAGAAAAAGAAGACCGCTCTGATACCACTGATCCGGATTTAAACAGGGACGCAATAAAATACAGAGATAACCATAAAGACAGATATGCAGCGGAAATAATACTTCATTTCATTACTGTAAAACACTGAAATGTGCTTACAAACAGAAATGGAAATAAACCAGCTAGGGTGATGGTAGCTTATCTCTGAGGAGAGATGTGGTGGCTACATGCCTCTGAACTGTGTTACAATGAGGCTCGAAGGCCTATTTATTGTTGAGAAACAATGGAAAACCCTTCACATTCCAAAACCTAACCCTAGAAGATGAAACGCCAAATTGTGGGCCTCGTTTTGGGTAAGTTGGTACATCAACTTCCCGGGGTCGCAAATTGGTCGTATTATCTTTGTTTGACGTGCATGATAGCCCGTTGGAAAGATATCTTTGAGGAATACGACGAAAAAGACAATTTTTTTATGGAGAAATTATTGGTGGTAGATTTCTGAAAAAATGTTGTTTAGGGCCTCAAAACGGCTCCGGAAGTTTAGGACCCGAAAAACTGCTAAAAATAGTAAATTGTGCTATAATTAAGGAAATTGAAAAATTGAAAGAGTCAATTGTGGGGGTCCAAATGGGATAGGTGGGTGGCCACCAACATCGACCTAGATCATTCCTCCCCCTTAGGAAGCAATGGTCCCCATTGCGTTGAGTTCCTCCTTGAGATGAGGAAGCTTCTGCTGAGTTGGGTCTCTGGTGAGCTATTTTGCAATCTCTGATATGTCCAGAAATGGTGGGAAGCATGGTCGACAACAGTCCATATTGAACACTTGGTGCAAGCGAAGGAATGGAGGAACGTTGTGCTTCAAAGCATTGTTTCCTGTAGCCTTGGTACTGGTGTAAGGAGCATGTTGGAGTGGTTTGAGTTTCTAATGGGTTCTGGTAAGGCGTTCTCTCTACAGATGCAACCAGACTTTGTCACCCACCTGAAACTTGTGTGGTACCCCTGTGGATGAGGAGAATTTGTTCCTGTGTTCTGTTATGACTGTATCCCTTTGCTGCTGCTGCTGCGTGGAGGAACCCTTTGCGAGGGTCATGGATGTAGCAACGATCTTCCCCTTACTTTGGGAGCGAACCAGACATAAAATGAATTTCCTAGTCTGGGAGATGAGCTTGTTTACTTTCTTAGCAGTGATCAAAGAGGTGGAAGTAGTTGGAGCTACCTATGGTATCCGGTATAATGAATTATTCAAAGAAATAATGACAGAACGAGGCCTTGACTCATACACAGCATGTTGCCTCCACAAGTATGGCTGGCCTAATAGTACATCACAAACATCTAAAGGTGTAAGATCACACAATACCTCATCTGCAAAGGGTTTGATGTTGTGGGGAAGGCGGCACTACTGGCGAACTTTGAGATCTCGTCCTTCATGAAGCCACCCGATACTATACGGCTGCGGGTGTGGTGTAGTCAGTATGCCCAAACGCTTCATGACCTTTGCTGAAACAAGGTTCTTATGGCTCCCACTGTCAACAATGAATTGCAGCGGTGAACCCTTCACCCACATTTATGAGTGGAAAAGGCGCTCCCCCTCCTCTGGGTCTTCTGGTTCATTCTTATGGATCTTGGTGGTGGAAACAATGGTGCTGGGCTCTGCATCAATGATCTGTTTCCCTTTTCCATTCCCCTTGTTGGGCTCTGGCTCAAGGTCAGAACATGCATCTGATTCGGAAGCCTTCAACTCGGCCACCAACGCCTGCTTGGTATGACACTCACTTGTGTTATGAGTAGGACCCTTATGGAACTCACACCACTTTCTTGTGTCCTTCTTCGGCTTCGTGGTGTTGTTCTTTTCTTGCGGCTTTGACAGGTTGTCTTGGGTCACCCTGCCTTGGCTTTGTCCTTTGGGCTTCGGATTTGTAGATACAAAGTCTCGCTTCTTCTGTTTGAAATTTTGCTCAATTTTGACAACGTATCGGTATGTTGTGTCGAGTGAGGAGATGTTCAAGAACTCCATCTCTTCCTGGATGTATCTGTGTAGGTAACCATGGTATTTGAGTACCAGATGCAGCTCAAAATCTTTGATACTCAACTATTTGCGAAGGGCACGAAAAATGTTTGTGAACTCCGGCACATCTTGGTCTCGTCCCTGCTGTAGTGTGGTCAATTTGATGTATTTGTCCTCATAGCTTTTGATAGGGTAGTACTGCTCCTTGATGGCATCCCGAAAGTCATTCCAAGTGGGTGCGGCTGAAAATAATGAGCTTGTACTTTCATCTTTCTACTCGCAGTAGGTTTCCCTCCAGTCCTTGACGTGGGGGGCTGCTTTGAGAAGAGTGAAAACAATCTTTTCCCGACTTGAAAATTCATGAACAGAAAAATACCCATTTAGCAGATTTAACCATTTATCTACAGCATCTGCGTCTATTTGACCCTCGAAGATGGGGATTTCAAAATTAAATTGTACCTTAAAGGGTGTGGCATTTCCAGAGTAGCTGTTGGAAGCCGATCCATCGCCACTGGGTAGCCGCTGAAGGATTTGCGCAAAGCTATCCATCATCACGTTCCTTTGCTGCTCGAGGACTACTTCAAGCAAGATTTTGATAGGATCTCCTACCCCCTTGTATTTCTTCTCATCCGCCATGGGAGGTCGTTGAGATTTGTGAGGCTGGTCTTGCAAAGGTTCGACCACATCAAGCCCTAACTCCTTATATCCCGACCACGTTGGGGACATGCAAAGAAAAACAGAGAAAAAGCAGACCGCTCTGATACCACTAATCCAAATTTAAACAGGAATGCAATAAAATACAAAGATAACCATAAAGACAGATATGCAGCGGAAATAATACTTCATTTCATTACTATAAAATACTGAAATGTGCTTACAAACAGAAATGGAAATAAACCAGCTAAGGTGATGGTAGCTTATCTTTGAGGAGAGATGTGGCGGCTACATGCCTCTGAACTGTGTTACAATGAGGCTCGAAGGCCTATTTATTGTTGAGAAACAATGGAAAACCCTTCACATTCCAAAACCTAACCCTAGAAGATGAAACGCCAAATTGTGGGCCCGGTTTTGGGTAAGTTGGTACATCAACTTCCCGGGGTAGCAAATTGGTCGTATTATCTTCATTTGACGTGCATGATAGCCCGTTGGAAAGATCTCTCTGAGGACTACGACGGAAAAGGCAATTTTTTGACAGAAAAATCGTTGGCGGTAGATTTCCCAAAAAATGTCGTTTAGTGCCTCAAAACGGCTCCGGACGTTTAGGACCTGAAAAACTGCTGAAAATAGTAAACTGTGCTATAATTAAGGAAACTGAAAAATTGAAAGAGACAGTTGTGGGGGTCCAAATGGGATAGGTGGGTGGCCACCAACATCGACCTGGATCATGCTGTTATTGTAGTTGGACTATTCTGGTTGCTTTAGCAATGTATGTTATTTAACTTACGCATTTGCGTATGAACTATTATGTATGCAATTGTATGAATCTGGTTGCAAACGTTTTGCTGGTTTAACCATCACTTTGGATTGCTTGCTATCTTGCTTTCTAGCTTGTGATGCATCTTTGCTCATGTGTTCCCTTCCAAGCCGAGTACTATTACTTTCCTTGTGTTAAAATTGTTCATGCACCTTCCTTGACTCACTCCAGTTGTCACACCCTTGCTACAAACATGGACATCTTACTTGCCTATGTGCGAAACCGCGGTCAAGGTGATACCGTACGAGCCACTGTTGGGACTCCTACACCAAACGGTCTGAGGTCTAATTGGGACTTCTTACGGGGAAATCCCCTGACATGTTGGCGGGTCCAGCACCGTCAACATAACCATTTTATCACTTGCTGCATCTTATAAGTGGGAAATTCATCATATGGATGTTAAAAGTGCCTTTTTAAATGGTGATATTATTGAAGAAATTTATATGCAACAACCTCCTGGTTTTATTTCTGTTGAATCCTAAAGTTTAGTATGCAAATTACACAAATCTTTATATGGCCTCAAATAAGCACCTAGGACTTGGTATGATAAAATTGATGCATATTTCTTGAATAATGGTTTTAAGCGTTGTGTAGAATTTTCCCCTGTAGATCAACTGATATATGCAATTTCCTAAAGCATAATACTATATCTACTTCTACCATAAACTTTGCAGATGCTTAAACAGATATGAGTACCATCAACCAAGAACAGATATCACTGAGAATGAGAAGTTATCAACCATAACACATAAGATATAACGCTGGGGAAAGCAACTGCCTAAAACCCCAACTTTGTATTATCATACAAGTGGAAATCTTGTTCAAGTTACAAAAAGAATCAGCTCAAAATCTATCATGCTCTCTCTGCAATCAAAAACAATACAGCTCACAGACTGAATAGACATAGAATATATCTTCCTCAAGCCCTCCAAGCCTCCTATTTCCTTGCGTAGTTTTCCTTGGGGTCCAGTGAAGCCACATGTTTGAATTGGCCTCATCACACTCACTAACCTGAAGAAGTAACTGCGCAATCTCTAAGGAATAATATTCCTTCTGCATGCAAGGAATATTCACAATGGAATATTCTTGCAACTGATAGTACACTGTCCCTCCATCTGATCTCAACTGGGTCTCTGTTTGAACTGACATGCATGAGTTATCCATGAGTGAATACTCAGTTATCTGAAATACAGTAGTTACATGCATGAAAGCATTAACTAACTAAACTTTCATTAATTCAACAAACTATTAAATTAATCTAACCGGACTTGACTCAGTTAACTGAGTCTACTGATTACAACTCATAATTACAACTCACTCTTATCTCTTTCACTGATGGATAAATCCCTCAATCAAAGGAGAAATTGTTGCATGTCCTCACATAGACTTCTTGTTCATAATTCCTTAACTAATTAACTCAAGATGAATTAATTAATCAATTTACAAACCGTTGTTAATATCAAATTCGAATTTTACTTCCTATGTTTAATCCAGGGACTGACTAAAATAAGAAGGTATCCCGAAATGCTATTTTTAGAAAAGATATTTTTAGCACTTTCACTTTTCACCCATTATTGCTAAGATCCACGATGGCTGAACTGCTATTTATAGCAGTGCAATTTTTAGCATTTCTTGATACACTTTTCAACACTCCCTCTCAACAAGAAAGGGATTATCAGTAACCCCGATCCTATCTCTGTGGAATTCAAACTTGCATTTTGACAATGCCATAGTCAAAATATTTGCATCCTGTTCCTCGGTCAAAACATACAGCAACATCATGATCCTCTTGACCACACAGTCTCGTAGATGATGGTAACGGATATCTATATGCTTGGACCTGTCATGAAACATTGGATTCTCAGAGAGTTTTATGCAACTCTGATTATCACAGTATATCATTGTAGGATCCATCATCTGACCAAACAATCCCACTAGAATCTTCCGCATCCAAATGGCCTCGCATGCTACCTGCCTGGCAGCCATGTATTCAGCCTCTATTGAGCTAAGTGCAACTGATCTTTATTTCTTGTTGTACCAGGAAACTACAGTTGAACCAAGGTTGAAGATTCCTCCAGAAGTGCTCTTCTGGTCTGATGGACTACCTGCCCAATCTGCATTCGTGAAGCCTTGCATCTTCACTCCCTCTGCTCGTCTGTACCACAATCTGTACTGTGTAGTGCCTCTGAGGTATCTCAACACATGCTTTATTTCCTTCCAAAATAACTTGGTTGGCTGAACCATAGCTTGACTCAGCTTGTTCACTGCAAAGCACAAATCCGGTCGTGTGTTCACTAAATACATAAGTGAACCCACAAGTTGCCGATAAACAGTAGCAGCTACTACCTCACCTGAAGTAGCATCCTCCTTCCTCTAGTTACCAGCTAGAGGAGTCTGCATGGGTTTGCACTTCTCCATGTGAAAGCGCCTGAGTATCTCATTGGCATACTTGCCTTGAGACACAAATACTTCCCCATCTTTCTGCCACACTTCCATGCCTAGAAAGTAGTGCAGGAGGCCCATGTACTTCATCTCAAACTCTCTTGCAAGGTCCTCCTTGCAAGAATTGATCAGTTGATCATCACCTGTCAAAATCAGATCATCGACATAAAGTACAATAATCAATGGCTTACCTTCTACCATGATGTGGTAAAGGTTCACATCTGCTTCACTCTTGGTGAAGCCCAATCCGGTTAAATAGTTGTTGACCCTAGTATACCAAGCATGGGGTGCTTGCTTCAGCCCATGCAGTGCTCTCTTGAGTCGGAAAACATGCGACTCGTGATCGAAGGTCTCAAATCCTTCGGGCTGCTCAATGTATACCTCTTCCTCAATCTTCCCATTGAGGAATGTCGTCTTCACATCCATTTGATGGATCTCCCAACCCATCCGAGCTGATAGAGCTAGCATCGATCTGATAGATGAGTACCTTGCTATGGGAGCAAAGGTCTCATCATAGTCGATCCCCTCAACCTGTGAGACACCTTGAGCAACAAACCTTGCCTTGTGTTTCTCAACACTGCCATCAACTACCTGCTTTACCTTGTAAAGCCATCGAGAACTAACCACTGACTTGTCCCCAAGTCTAGGGACAACATCCCACACACTGTTCTGTATGATAGAATCCTACTCTTCTACCATTGCAGCAACCCAGACTAGTTTCTGCACTGCCTCGTAAAAAGAAGGTGGTTCGGTCGCTACACACTCCCCAACCAAGGCCATGTAGCCAGTGTATCTCTCAGGAGATATCCTCTGTCTGCGCTGAGAGAATGGCTGCCCCACATTCCCTCTTGCATATAGCATCAATCTGTTAGCTTCCCGCAAGCGTTTTCGCTCGTCTCTGGAAGACTCTCCAGGGTGGTGGTCTCCACTACTAGATCCTCTGCATGCGGCTAATCCACGTCATCAGGAGGCTCCTCCTCCTTTGGAACTAAAAGTTCCTCATCTCCATGCAACTTGAGCTCCCTCTCAAGTGACACTCGCATGGCTCTTTGCTCATCGGACTTCAGATCCCTGTGCACTACGGTTCTCTGACTGGCAGGCAGAAACACACAATAGTTGTGGGGTGTATCTGTGTACCCCACAAGTATCCCCAACTCAATTGTTGGGTCTAGCTTCTTCCGAGCATATTTGGTCACATGACAGTAAACTGATGATCCAAAGATGCAGAAGTGACTCACATTTGGTCGCTTCCCAAAAAAATCCTCCATAGGTGTCTTCATCCCCAAGATACGATGAGGACTTCTGTTCTGAAGGTACGCTGTTGTATTGCATGACTCAACCCACAAATGAAGTGGTAGGATTTGGTCATGCAACATCGCTCAAGCTACTCCCACAATAGATGTGTTCTTCCTTTCAGTCACCCCATTATGTTGTGGGTCATGGGGTGTTGTTAGTTCTCGTTTAATTCCTTTTGCAGCACAGAAGTCTTTAAACTATTGGGAAACATACTCTCCACCATTGTCGCTACACAAGGCTTTTATTTTCTTCTTCTTCTTTTTTTTTCTTTTTTTTTGTTCAGATTCTTTCTCTGCCAAGGCTTTAAACTCACAAAACCTCAAGAAGATCTGATCCTTCTTTTGCATAAAGTAGATCCAACATCTACGAGAAAAATCATCAATAAAAATAACATAGTACCTTTGTTTAGCGGTGGACGCTGTAGAGAATGGTCCACATACATCTGAGTGAACTTGCTCCAGGATTGCTCTAGCTCTACTATCCCGATCCTGAAAGGAATATTTTGCATACTTACCCAGGGTGCATCCTTTGTATGTATTTGTTTGCTCCAGTTTTCCCTTGGGTAAGCTGGTAGAAGTTTGTTGCATGATCTTCAAGGCCCCGAGATGTAAGTGGCCCAGTCTTCTATGCCATAGCTCACCAATATCTTGGCTTTGTACCACCTCTGCTTTGGAACTCAGTGAAGCACAGTCTTCTACCTCCAGCTTGTATAGATTCTTTACTCGAATCCCAATTCGCTTGGTCTGTCCGATGCCGATATGCCTCAGGAAAACTTTTCCTTTACTAAAGACTACATCATAGCCTTTATCTTCTAGCATAACAACAGACACAAGATTCATTTTCAGACCTGGTAAATATTTAAAATTAGATAGGGTGAGAGGAGCACCATCCTCCCTCTGAAACACAACTGTACCTTCACCTGAGACAGTACTTTCCATCATCGCCCATCTCAATCTGCATCGAGAGATCCTTCTCCTCCAGTGTACTGAAAAGATTCTTTTCACCCGACATGTGGAAAGAAGCTTGACTATCCAGGTACCAAACACATCTCACCATGGATGAAACCATGCATGCGATAAGAGAAAAATTCAGCTCAAACTGTGAGGCCAGTGCCTCACCATCAGATCCCTTGGAGGAACCCTTCTTGGATTTCTTTTGTGGACAATCCGTTGCATAATGGCCGACTTCATGACAGTGAAAGCATCACACTTTCGACTTGTCAAACTTCTTCCTAGTATGAGAAGATTTGGATTGGGACACCTTCCCTTTCTCTTTCTTAGCTTTACTCGCTAAAGATATATTTTCTTCATCATATTGTTTTGATGAAGATCCATCCCTGGTGCTTCGCCTTATCTCCTCCTGCATTAGGTCCGACCAAAGTCGTTCCCAATCTGGCAGTTTCTCTCTTCCATTAACCGAGTCCTAGTAGCTATGCCAGCTCTTAGGAAGACCGAGGAGTGCTAGACTCACCATGTCATCATCAGCGGTCATGATCCCTACGCTTCCAAGTTCATCCCTGTAGGTGGTGAGCTTGTTCAGGAACGTAAAGATTGTGTCGCCCTTTTCGCACTTGATCTTTCGAAGCTTGTCTTTCAGTGCCAGCTTTCTTTGATCGCTGCTATTCTGATAAAGGTATTTCAATGTTTTCCACATCAAAAATGGAGTCTCCTTCCCATGGAGGCTCGAGACAATGTGATCTCGAACTCACTCCAGGAGGATTCTCCTTGCTCTAGCCACACACTTTTTCCATTCTGCCAATTGAGTAGCATTAGTCGGCTTGGGGAATTCTTGATCAATGAAGTCCTTTAGATCGTTATCTTCTAATACTGCCTCCATGCGATCCTTCCAGGCTATATAATTCGAACTGCCATCAAGGGCATATTCGAGTCTTAAACCACTGAACACCATAGGTGAAATAGAGATGTGATAAGAACTCAATTTCAATATTCAAAAACCAAACTTCGAACTTCTCCTTCTTGTATATTGTTTTTCCTTGATCACCTTTGCTCTGATACCATGTAGAATTTTCACCTGTAGATCAACTGATATATGCAATGTCCTAAAGCATAATACTAGATCTACTTCTACCATAAACTTTGCGGAAGCTTAAACAGATATGAACATCATCAACCAAGAACAGATATAACTGACAATGAGAAGTTATCAACCATAACATAGAAGATATAACACTAGAGAAAGAAATTGCCTAAAACCCCAACTCTGTATTATCATACAAGTGGAAATCTTGTTCAAGTTACAAAAAGAATCAACTCAAAAGCTATCCTGCTCTCTCTGCAATAAAAAACAATACAGCTCATAGACTGAATAGACATAGAATATATCTTCCTCAAGCCCTCCAAGCCTTCTATTCCTTGCGCAGTTTTACTTGGGGTCCAGTGAAGCCACATGTGTGAATTGGCCTCATCACACTCACTAACCTAAAGAAGTAACTGCACTATCTCTAAGGAATAATATTCCTTCTGCATGCAAAGAATATTCACAATGGAATATTCTTGCAACTGATAGTACACTATCCCTCCATCTGATCTCAACTGGGTCTCTGTCTGAACTGACATGCATGAGTTATCCATGAGTGAATACTCAGTTATCTGAAACACAGTAGTTACATGCATGCAATAATTAACTAACTGAACTCTCATTAATTTAACAAACTGTTAAATTAATCTAACTGGACTTGACTCAGTTAACTGAGTCAACTGATTACAACTCATAATTACAACTCACTCTTATCTCTTTAACTGATGGATAAATCCCTCAACCAAAGGAGAAACTGTTGCATGTACTCACATAGACTTCATGTTCATAATTCCTTAACTAATTAACTCAAGATGAATTAATTAATCAATTTACAAACAGTTGTTAATATCAAATTCGAATTTTACTTCCTATGTTTAGTCCAGGGACTTACTAAAATAAGAAGGGATCCCGAAATGCTATTTTTAGAAAAGCTGTTTTTAGCACTTTCACTTTTCACCCATTGTTGCTAAGATCCACAATGGCTGAGCTGTTATTTATAGCAGTGCTATTTTTAGCATTTCTTGTTGCACTTTTCAACACATTGTATATCTGATCCAAATCTGTATGTTAAGAAATTTGGTGATAATGTCCTCATTATTGTTTTATATGAAGATGATCTAATTATCACTGGCAACCAACTTGTATTAATTCAAGATATGAGAATTACTCTTCAGAAGCAGTTTGAGATGACAGATCTTGGTACATTGCACTATTTCTCGGGTCTTCAGATCTGGCATATAACACATATTTCATTAAATTTGGAATTTTTTTATTACAATGACATCAAAAGAATTTAAGTTTTTGGTTATTTTGAAATTCTAAATTCATCATTTAATTCCAAATTTAATGAAATTTGTGTTATATGGTCGATGGTATTTTTCTCTCTCAACCTAAGTATCGACAGATTTATTGGTTCATTTCCATATGAATGATTGTAAACCTGCTCTTACACCATTTCAATTTGGTGTAAAGTTAGTTGTTGAGTGTACCACTCCACTAGTTGATGCTACTCTTTATCGCCATCTCGTTGGTAGTTTGATATATTTAACTCACAACAAACCAAATCTCTTTTGCGGTCAGTGTGGTTTCTCGATTCATGCAACAACCTTGTGAAAGTCATTGGCAGAGGCTAAGAGAATTTTATGATATTTACAGGGGACATTGCATTATGGTGTATTTGATTCGAAAAGTGCTATAATTTTACTCTCTGTTTATACAGATTCTGATTGGGCAGGTGCTAGTTTTGATCGACGGTCAACTCCTGCTTACATATTTCAACTTGGTTCAGGTCCGATTTCTTGGTCCAACAATAAGGTGAAGACTCTTTCTTTATCTTCATGTGTATCAGAGTATAGAGAAGCCAAAGAAGCAGCTAAAGAAGTTGTTTGGTTACGACATGTTCTTACCGAGCTTGGTCTGGTCCTGAAATCGTCCATTGTGTTGAAATGTGACAATCAGGGTGCAATTCAGCTTGCTTATAATCTGGTATATCACTCCAAGACGAAGCATCTCAAACTTGATGCTCATTATATTCGAGATCTTTTCGTCAATGGTATTCTTGCTCTGGAGTATTGTCCTACAGAGCAGCAGGCAGCCGATATCTTCACCAAATCCTTGACAGAAGCGAAGTATGTGCATCTTCGTTCTTTACTTGGGATAAGGGAAGTTGTCATCAAGGGGGAGCAGTAATGACTCCTTCCTTCTTTAGTGTTAGGATGGGCCCTTCTCCCAGCCATTATTAAGGGGGAGTGTTGGAATATATTATATTCCTTGGAAGGTAATAATGTCTTCGTATTATGTCGGAAGTTGTCCACAATCTTATGTAAAAGAGTAATACATTATATCCCATATTTATTATGGCATAATATACTCTTGTATCCATTTATTATATAAAGAGGTGTTATTTTGGAGAATTATAATATCCCACATTTAATATGTGAGAGTAATTCCTCCACATCTCTGGGTATATAATAGGGTCAAGGGAGCCTCTTAAGGCATATACCATTTTGTGATACCATCACATCTTATCATGTGCTCACAACAAACTGCCATTTGTATTGGGTTATTTGTAGTTGCTCCCTTTGTAAGATTGTAGGAGATTTTTGGAGATAATAGAAGACAACCTTTGCATGGAAGTAGCCGAATTAGGTGAACCGCGTATATTTGTTGTATTTTTTTTCCATGTTCTCTTTCTATTCTTATTTATATATTGATATATTGTTGGTTTCTTAGATAAATAGCTAGTTTGGTAGATCTTATATTCTAACACCTTCTAACAATCTCCTCATTGAAAAGACAATGTTGTAATTGTCTTTGATGTCTCTTAAAGCATCACATTCCAAAATGAAATGTTTTTCCATTTCCACTGCCTCAAAAGCGCAAAAAGTACACACCTGTTCTTCCCAAACTTCTTTAGGTCTTTTCCACTGACATGTTTCGCACTGTAATTGATGCGAGTTAGTTCTTAATTGAGGAATAAGAATCTTTGCTCTCCATGGAAGTACTCTTTTTGTTGGAGATCACACATGGGGTTGAATTCTTGAAAATAGTACTTTTTTCTACCCAACTATTTTCCCCATATATGCTTACGAAACTTCTTCATAACATAACTCTTTAAATCCTTGCTATTTGTGGGACATGCCTTGAAGTAAATATTCCATTTTTGCACCCATTTGTTATTTTGTCTCATCCATGATTTCTTTCTTTCACTCATTCTTTCATTGAAGATAACTTTAGGCCATCTACCTTCTCCCATTTGCTCAATTCTCTTAAGATACCTTATGAGACACACCATAGCAATTGCTTCAATGGAAGTTGTTGTTTTTTTATTCAACATTATCTCATAAGAAACCAATTATTTATTTATTTATTTTAAATTTGCTTATGATCAAGCAGATTTGGATTTTCTCAATTTACTTCCATTTTGAGACAAGGACGCTACTAGCCCACAATTCACATCCATATAATATCACTGAACAAACTAGGGGCCCAAAAGGCACTTTAATTGTTTTCCAATCCCATAACTATGCCTCTGTACTTCTGTTTTGAAGAGCATATAATGATTTCCACCCTCCTAAAACTCTCTTCTTTCTGCAATGCTCCCAATTAAGCTTCTTGTTGAAATCCATCCCGAGGTACTTGTATTCATTTACTTCTTCAAGAATGTTGCCTTCAAAGAAGAACTTATGTTGGATCTGCTTCTTTTTATTTGAGAAAATCATTATTTTGGTCTTGTTCATATTGACTTGCATCCCCACCGCTTTACAAAAATGCTCAAGGGCATATAGGTGCACTTGCAACCCCTGGGTTGATTTAGCAATTAATACAAGGTCACCAACATATAAAAGAGGTTTTATCACAAACTCCCCCAACCGAATACCATCCCCACCTTGCAGATTTAGCCACTCTTCCAATTTATCAATATATAAACCAAAAGAGTAGGGGATAAAGTGCAGCCTTGCTTGACTCTGATGTCACTTCCAAAGCCTCCCGAAATGCCTGCTGAAGTTCTAATTTTAACTTTTGCCTCTTCATAATTCCTATGGACAACAACTCTATAATGCAAAGGAATTTCAAGTTCTTCCATTCTACTCCATAACTTATCTCTAGGGACTGTGTCAAATGCTTTTTGAAGTCAACAAAGCAGCAAAATACTTCTTTTCCCTCCCAAACCTTTTCAATAATGTGTTTCAACGTGATACCATGATCTATTGTAGAATGCTTCAGCCTAAAACCTGCTTGCCTTTTTGCCCTCTTTTCTTTGACTTCTGCCCACTTACTGATTATATTTTCCACCATGTTGTTGAGGAGCTTTGCAAACAAAGGATTGATCATAATGGTTCTATAGTTGGAAGGATTATTAATGTCTCCACTTTTGAAAAGGGGTATTGATAGACTAATTGTCCAATATTTTGGGATTCCCTGTCGAATGACGTTGTTGAATATTTCCATGATGTGCGGTGTAGGAATGTTCATTCCCCACTTTAGATATTATGCTTGAAGTTCAACCAAGTCCTTTGTCTTTCCTATTTTCAACTTCTTAATTTATGTTTCTACTTCCTGTAATGTGAAAAGCTTTGCAGTTGTGCTGATCTTGGGGGGAGGCTCATCCTCTGATTCTTTCTCATAGAGTTGTCTCTCATAGTAAAACCATTGATTCACTGTAATATTATTTTTAATTTGCTTCTTCCTTGGTTGAAGTTCCTACCAAAAATGTTTTGGGTGAGTCTTGCCTAGATATATTAACTCTTCTCGCCTTGTTTGCATGAACCCATCTTTTTTCTTTTTTAAAATCTGCTTATATAACTTTACATTCATCTTCTCTTCGCCTTCCTTTTTCAAGGTTTTCCTTGCCATTTTGCATTCCTCATCAAACCAAGCATTTACAGGAAAACAATTTGATTCAGATTTCCTATTTTTTGCTCTTTTGCACTTCTCAAGTGCACTCTAAATTATATTTGTTAACTCATGACTATTGAGGCTTTAGGAACCACTCTTCCCCTTTTGAATTGATCCCTCCAACATTGTTTTGAAGATAGTGCAATTTTCTTGTGTTAGAATAATTTTGCCCCTTGATATCGATTGTCGAGAACATTGGGTTTTCCTCCTATGCTAACTTTCCTCTAACTGTTAGGGTCCCACCCTAACCCCCTTATTTATGTAATAGGATCGAGTCATAGTTATAGTTAAGTAAAGAGTCAATAAAGCCCATATTTATAATTGTAAGTGGTTAACCAACATTTAATGACGGGACCACAGTTAGTTGCAAATGGGCCATAGTATGAGATAGATGGTATTAATAAGAACCATGGTATTGATCCATGGTATTGCATGTATGAGTGATATATAAATGATAGAGACTCCCTGCGAGAAGCATCGTGTCTTATTTTTTCATTGAGCTCTGCTCTATTGGAGGTTGTCCCCTCGAAGAGGCAAGTGAACATTGTTTTCTGAATAATAAAATACTTGCTTTTGTTACTCACTATTCTATTTTCTCGGTATATTTCTCGCATATCTAGTATTCTGGTATCGTCTTGCAGGTTAGGAGCATAACAAAATTCATGAAGGAGAATATAGTATACCATTTTGGTTTTCCTTTTAAAATCATCATTGGGAATGCTCAAGTCTTCAAATCGGCCAAGTTCACCAACTTTTGACATAAATACAATATCACCATTGGGCACTCCACTACATACTACCCTCAGGGAAATGGCTTTGATGAGTCCTCAAACAAAGTTGTGGTGAGGGTTTTGAAGAAGACCATCACTGAAAATCAAAGGAACTGGGACTCCCAATTGAAGTTTTATGTATGGGGCAACTGAGTAATGCCTAAAAGATCCAATGGAAAATCACCTTTTAAGCTAGTGTATGGAAAGACTACTATCTTCCTGATCCAACTAGTAATGCCAGTAGTAAGGTTGCTACAAGAAGCTGAGGAAGTGTCATGTACCTTAACAAGAAGGATAAATCAGTTGGTTGAGCTCCAGGAAAACAAAGAACAGGTGGAGGCCAAACTATCCAATTACCAACAAGATATGAAATCTTTGTTTGACAAGAAGGCTAAGGACAAACCTCTTCAGCGAGGAGATTTAGTTCTCAGGTGGGATGTCTAATGGGAGGACAAAGGAAAACATGTAAAATTTGATCCACTATGGTTTGGGCCCTTCAGGATTGCAAAAGAGAGAGGGAATAACACATATCTGCTTGAAAACTTGGATGATGCACTGTTGGAACTGCCAGTAAATGGTTAGATCCTCAAATTTTATTTTCAAATTTAGACGTACCTGTCTTATTGTAAATATAAGGTGTGTGTATTGAAATTGTTATTTGAATTTTCATTTTATGTAAAAAATTATACTTTCATGAAAGTTATCTTTTGATTAGAAGTGACTCCATGCCCAAAGAAGTAGTTTGTTGTATGCGGGATTTTACCACCTTTCTAGCAAGGCACTATCCCCAGGTGGAGCCAATGTTGTCACTTGTTCTCACTCACTACTTTTCAAATGATTAGTTGTATAGGATGCATAAGAACACTAAAGTGGAAGCCATTACATGAGCCACAGAAGCTATTATAGCTTGACTAGACCCTCTCCATTGCATAGTGCCCGAAATGAGATTTCCAATGGTATGTAGAAGTCCAAAAGGGACTCCTAGATCGTACATTAGAGCCTATTGATTATTTCCTCTAGAAAGCTCAGAAAACCAAAAAAATGGCTAAGTATGAGGGAATCTCACAATCCCGCATCCTGCGAATCGGTTGTCATAGCAATCTCCCAATCACAACAAACTTCAAAACTTGCAGGGGCTGATCTTGCGATATAGTGTGAAATCATCGGGGAGAGTCGAAAACTAAATACAAAGAAAATGTATGAAAAACAAGGGCGGGCGGCACCCCTTCTCTCTCCTCCACGTGGCGGTATCCCGCATCCCGACGATCTCGTAATCCCAATTCCTGGCCACCCCGTAGTTCCCGCAGTGTCGCAATCTCGCAGGTTCCTGCAATATCGCAGGTTCCCGCAACCCCGTAGTTCCCACAATCCCATAGGGCCCCACATTCTGCATATCGGCAACCTCGCAATCCCGCAGATTGGCGGGTTTTAAACTTAAAAGACCATACAGGGGCTGATCTTGCGATATGGTGTGACATCTTCGGGGAGGGCCAAAAACTAATTATAAAGGAAATGAATGACAAAACAAAGGTAGGGTCGCCCCCTTCTATCTGCTCCACGTGGTAAAATCCTGTACTCCTGCAATCCCGCATCCCGCACCCCGTAGTCCCACACCCCAATCTCGCAACATCACACGATATCGCCAATTTGTGATCTAGTGCAAAATGGTCGGGGAGGGTCAAAATTCTTTAACAAAGGAAATGGTTGCGAAAATAGGATCGAGCCAAGCCTTTTTCTCTCTCCTCCAGGGGTCCACATGGTAGCATATGATTGGTCCTCAGAGCTGACATAACAGCTAACGTTATCACTAACAGCAGTGTGGAGGCTGATGTGGCAATATGGAGGACGCGTTGTAGTATGGATGTTGACGTGGTAGGGGACACATGTCACTCAATTTTGACATTTTCAGGGGTCCTATGGGACCATTTTCAGGTGACATGTGGCAACGATGACATCACCCCATAGATCGGAAATCATAACTATTAAGGAAAGAAACTTAAGGAAAAGGGGATTCAACACTGAGATACGAGACTCCAATTGCGATAAAGAAAAGGACCCCGTATGTGATATTTTATAGGCCATATCTGATAAAGGTTTCGAGTCTGGATTTCAACCGATGCGATAAAAGTGCTTCACTGAGGACGATTCAGGTTATACAAGGAAAATTCCCCTGCACAGTCGTTGATAGCATTAGTGCCCAAAGGGCTAGGCCCCCGGTTCCAGCACCTAGTCATATGAAGGAAATCACACAAGGGGTTGTAATAAAGGGGGCTAAGGGAGGAATCAAAAAAGCACCCTTTCACCTATTTTAGAGGTAAAAATCTCGCACCCAAGAATTCTCTATTACACTGTAATATGTGAACCCAGGCCAGATCAGGGCGTCGATTGTGTTCCACAGAACTTTAATGGTAGAAATGACAGGGTCGGCACAAAAAGTAGCTCTAGCAGTAAATCAAGAAGAGGGAGCATTCAAAACCAAGTTTGGGCGGACTTAGAAATAACTCTTTGAGACCCACATCCAAGGTCAGTGCCAAAGGAACTAAAGGTAGAAATGACAAAAGTTAGTTGAGCGGCACCGGATACCATACCGTGAACTAGATGTAACCTAAAGTTGAAGTAATTACAGGAATGGGCACGAAGATATTACATTAATGTTTCATCTGTTTTGTGGTATTATGATGTGCTTTCCTTTATGAGGCAATTATTGTTTTTGTGATGTTTTTTGGACATAGAGCCTTCCCTGTCGAGAAAGCAACCTAATCTGACAGCTAAGACTCGACCCAGGGATATTTTTTACAATATCATGATTGATAATGCACCCCCTCTTCTTATAAATAGGGGTAGCAACATTGAACAAAGGTTTTGAAATCTGCAAAGAAAGGCTAATAATTTTGTGAAGATTGTATCACTTAGTTACATAGATCTTGCAGAATATCATAGGAGTAGTAGTGCCTCCTCTTTGAAGTATTACAGTGTGTTATTTCCTATTTTCATCCATTTTGTCTATTTTTTTCTTTGAATTCATGCACAATAGATGCTAGAATATTTCATACTTGCCTACATATTCATTTGCATTGAGTTGTTAATGCACATGCATGTTTGATGGGTTGAAATTATATCTTTAAGTTGCACTACATGAAGCATAACATCTAGTTTCTTTTTTGTTCATTATATCTACATGTAACTCAAATAATTGCAGCAAATCTCATGGTTTCAGGCTCTATGTTTTTAATATAGAATTCTTGGTGCTTTGAGCTCTACATTATAAGTTATCCCTCCTCTTTGTCTCCTCTCATTTATTCTACAAAGCTGATTAAACTGTAAGCCTTTGAAGTGCTCAGCCTCCACTATTTTCTATTATATTTCTAGGAACTATGTATGTGTAGAAATACTAAAATACCTATCCTATATCTTTGGATGTAATAACCAACCCATGTCTCTTACATATGTGTATAGAACATCGGTGATGTCTCCTCCTGCTTGAGCATAATTTGAGACAGACCAATTTAGATGTACCCAAGAACTGGTCTTGTAAGCAATCTAAGGTTGTCTTTGTGAGTGACAACATAGAGGACATACATTGGCATGAAGAAGACCAACAAATGATTAAAATATCAAAGAGAAGAATGTGTCCCTTGTGAGATGGATGGGTGCAACAGTCTTTAGGGTTGAGAGTAAGTTCCATACTTGTATATTAAACTTGTCTAAAGGATTTGTAATGGTAGAAGAACAAGTTTAATTGTTTGAAATTCCATTTTAAATGAACCACCAAGAAGATTTTTTGGGAGTGGGATTCCTTGTCCAATTCAAATGAAAAAGAATGAAAGTAAAAACATTTGAAGAGTATTTGACTATAAATACAGTTGCAGAGATAAAAGTTGATAATGGTTTCCAAATTGGTTTGGAGAAAGAATGCATTGATATAATGCAAAAGAGAACCAAGATATGGTAAGTTCTTATGCATTGGGATCAACAATGATGAAATTTGTATTCTGAGATTCTCTCAAATTCCCAAAAATAAAGCCTATTCTCAATCATAGTGAGACACATCCCTATTTCCAAATAAATCCACTAGTGAAGTTCTGTCAGAAGCATAAAATTACAGTTATGGCTCATATGTCACTTGGAGGTGTTGCAGTCAATATAGAATTGTTTGGTTCAGTGTCTGATTTGGAAGATCTGTGTCTTCAGAAATGTAGACATGAATATCAAAAGAAATTCAAAAGGCTATAAAACTACATGCTCGAGAACATTGGGCACATGAAATTATTTTCTAAATGATTATGATCAACAACATAATAAGAGGGTAGTTAATAGTTTATTTGAAAAGTAATAACTTCAACAACCTCTAATTTCCAGGCAGCTAATAAGTAGACATGTTTCTAGCAGAAGAAATACAACAACTGGAGGTTGTTCGCAGATGTCAACGGGTCATATAAGTTTTTAAAGGAAAAATTTAGGCATCCAAATCGGTAGTTAATCAGTCAAATCCAAGTTCAGTTTTCTAAGCATGCAGTTAAGGATAGAATTCCCTTATTTTCAACATTAAAAGAGATTAGTTGGAGGATGAAGTATCTCATAAAAATATGGCAGAGAAAAATGAGTCTACAAACAGATCTTGATTCCAGGGCACAAAAAGAGTCTATAGAAGATAAGGTGGCAACCAAGGAAATCAATGCCAATCTTCTAGGAGGAGAATAAGTAGGTCAAATCACTTATCAAGATTCAAATGGAACAAATGGCAATCAGATCCAATATTTCTAGGCATCAAAATACAAAGGGGGATTAGAAGCAATCAAATCTCATATTTCAAGCAAGAATAAGTAATAGAGGATCGTTCTAGATCAAATGGATTTGACACCAGCAACCTCAACATTCAATACATATTGCAAGCATTTTAGATTTAGTTTATTTTTATGATTTTTATTGAATTTTATTTTCCAAAAAAATAGTAATAACTGGCAATTTCTAAATTCTATATATTTGATGAATTGAAATGAGAAATGGTTGGATTTTGATGCCAAGAACCTAATATTTTTATAAATTATGCTATTTCAAGATTTAATCAAAGGCTCCTGGCTCTAATTGGTGACAATATTTGTTTCATACATTTGTCATTTCCTATAATTACATATTTTTCTGCATATGTTTGAGGTTGTATAGGATACTGGGTAGGGCTAGGTTAAGTATCAACCAACCTGACAACCTACCGTAGAGATATTTTCTTTACTAAGTATATCACGAAGACAATATGTCACTATTGATACCTCTGAATCAATATATTGTTGTTTTATATTAATTCTTAAATGTATTGATGTTTTGTTGTAGAGATTATTCTACACACTTATGCTATTTATTAGATAATTAGTTATTCATGACAAATATTTAATTATTTAATTTCTCCTCCATTACTCCATCAAAATCTTTCTAGCTATGTTTTTATATCATATTTGAACTTTGGCACTTTGATAAGGCGTCTACAAGACAGGGATTTATTTTCTAAGCAGGGATTGGAAACCCGAAGCAACCATCCTATAAAACAACCCCAGCACTGAACCATCCAAGCAATTGACATACAAAAATACACAAGTACACATAGATGAGATAAGGGAAGCATATCCCATGTAGTGTGAGATTAAAAAATAAGAATTATGTATTAATGTACCACAACTTTTATAGAGAAATCACTATTTCTTTATTATATATATATATATATATTTATATATATATATATATATATATATATATTATGTATATATATAGTATATATATATAGTATATATATATGTATATATATATGTATATATATATGTATATATATATGTATATATATATATATATATATTCTTTTTGCTACCAGGTAGTTGTGACAGTCTAACTACGTAAGTCATCTAACTAAATTACAATTTAATGTGGTCGATCAACTCAAATTAAATGGTTAGTCAACTTGAGCTTAAACCAGGTCGTTTTCCATGGATATTTTTCAGGATGCCCTCAGCAAAGTTCTGGCGCCCTTCTATCCGATTGCAGGAAGACTCGGAAAGGATGCGCATGGGTGTTTGCATTTTAATCGTAACGGTGAGGGAGGTGAGATAATCGAGGTTGTAACAGATTTTACCATTGACGTTTTTGGTGACTTTGCACCCAGTCCAGAGCTCTGTCAGTTTCTTCCTGCAGAATAAAATCATTCCTACCCTCTGCTCCTTGTTCAGTGGATCAGCAGACTACATGACTTCTCCTTTTCTTTTGGCCGTGAGGTTCCGGGGGTTTTAGCGGCGGCAGATCTGAAGCGTGGCTACTTAAAGCCTGTTTCAGATGGGAAATGCGGAGAGAAAATAACGTGCCATACCCAGAACGCGCGGCGCAAAGGCACGGGGGAAAGGAGAGAAGAAGTCTGGGACGCGGCAGGGTTGGAATCTGAAGGTCCTTACACTGTTTCGGTCGGCGCAATCAAAGAAGAGGGATTGCATGATGCAGATCTGCTTCCTCTCTCCATGGATTGGCCCAAACATTGCAGATCCCGCCTTGATCTCATCGATCTAGCCACCATTCGAGAACAACCAGAACCCAGGCAGCAGACCAGTGGCAATGAGCATAGATCGAGCAGAGGGTTTGAAGAATTGGACATGCAAATGGAAAATCGACCCAATTCGAGGTCAGATCTGGATATGCGTCAAGAGATGGGAGACCCAAAAGACTCTGGCCCTGTGTTGCTCCAGAAATTTCTTGAAAATTCCTCTGCCCCCTTTCAGGTTCAAATCGCACAGATCTCCGGCAAGACCATTATGCAATGGGTATACCCTTCAGATCTGGTGCAGAACCTCAAAGTAAATCTGGAACACCGACTTGGGATCCTCTCTGCCCTACAGAGACTTATTTTCCAAGGTAAACAACTCGATGATCCTCTTCCTCTCTCTTTTTACAGCATAAAAAACAATAGCTCTTTAGTGTTTTCCCTTCGTTTGAGAGGTGGAGCTGCAGGTCAATCCTCTTTTGCTCCTCCCTACTCCTACAAAGCTGAAGTCCGCTCTAAGATACCCATTTCCCCTGAACCTCCCAAACCCAAGCCTTTTTTGGTTGACAAGTTGGAGGAGGTTCCCTCTGTTGAGATCTCCCACTCTGACCTTACAGACGACATTCAAAAATTCGCTGAAAGGGCCATCATCTGCAGATTCAATGGGCTCTGGCCTCGCTCAAAGGATCTTTATGACTGGATCAATGATAATTGGACTCACCACTGCAAGGTTTACTTCTGCGCAAAGGGATATTTTATAGTTCTGTTCAACAATCCTAAGCACTACGAAAAGGCCTTAGAAGAAGGCCCTTGGTTCATGGGTTCAGCAGGACTCTTCTTAACTCCATGGTTCCTAGATTTTGACCTAGCTTCTGCAGTCATCACTAAAGCCCCTGTCTGGATCAGACTTCCAAATTTTCCAGTACACCTGTGGCACACAGCAGTATACAGGAAAATAGGCAATACCTTGGGAAGCTTTTTAATGGGAGATTCCTGGAGGGAACAACAAGGTCTCTACACATATGCTAGAATATGTGTGGAGCTAGATTTAAGCAAGGGACTGCCAGAGCAAATCGATCTCAAGATCAATGACACTGTTTGGACCCAGATCCTAGATTACGAAAACACTGCCTTCCAATGCCGCCACTGTCACCTAACAGGGCACCTGCCGAACTCCTGCCCATCGCTAACTGCAAGAACGAAAAAGGGAAACTATGCAAAAACCAAACCGAAGCGTTGGACCCCCTATTCTCCATCGCCAGCAGTGAGCTCTGACTCCCCAAGCTCGGAGGATGAGGAAAGTGATTCAGAATGGGACCAGGCGCCTCAGCCGATGGCTCCGTCCACAGATACTCGGGCGCACACCTTTGTTACAGCAATCTCCCAGAAACACGCCCATGAGACTTCCTCTTCTGAATCAGAAAAGGAGATCCCCAAGATAGAGAATTCCAGTCTTCAAGTTGTTTTAGCTCATACTCCCCATGATGGCTGGACAAAAGTCAATAAAAAGAAAGGGAAAAAACATTGTGTTGTAGTTTCTGCCCCTGTGGGGTAAAAGTCAGTTAGTCACTCTTTGCTCTCAAGTTATTTGATGTAGCTCCGAGATGGAATCTCTTTTTCTCCGGGACCGAGGTTGATGGTTTCATCATTTCCGGTCTGCCAGTTTCTTGTTTCTCTTGATTGTACTATATTTTACTCAATAGAATTAGTCTAAATTTAAAAAGAAAAAAATGGTTAGTCAACTTACTCTTCAACTAGATAATCAACACAATCCAACAATGAGATCTAGCCGAATAAGCCAACTAACCCCTCCATTACTCCTCTTCTAGTTTCCTAACCTACTACAAACAATTTATTTTGTACTTTTAATACAATAGGTTACCAATGGAAAACTTTGAAATCTTTTATAGCATCTAATTTCATTAAATACTAACATTTTAATTTTGTTTGTTTCCCTTCTTTTTACTTTCCTCTCATATATCTATCTCTTTTTCTTGCTTAGAAAATTATAATTATACATTTGAAAGAAACATTGTACGTAATAGTTTACACTAATTAAAGTTTCAATTGTATAGGTAAGTTATGTTATCTCAAGGTTTGTGTGTACTTATGGATTCCCACTTAGAAATCCCAAGTTGTATGGTGGAATGGAAATTAATTTCATTGACCTTGTCTAACAAGGGACTTATCATCTTTTATATAGCACATTATACATCCTACTTTATAATTTTCCAAACTAATGAAACACCCCTTTTAATTAGATATTATGTATGCTTTTGATTTACCTATTTATCTTACCTTAATTGCATTTATTTTGTCACATCAATGTTTAAAAATAAATTATTTTTCATATTTCCCCTTTGTTTAGCCCTATTGCCATTATTATCCATATTTTGCCCATGTTTATAACTAGATTTTTTTAATGCAACATCAAATATCATTCAATTGTCAGCTTGGGGTAATATCCTAAGGGTATACAACAAAGTCAATAGTTGTCTTTGTTACATGCCAATTAGATGTTGTGAACTAATGAGAGGTTATACAAACCTTAATGTTTTTTTATCTCTTGTCCCAAGCTCTTAAATAATGTGGATATTAAGGTGATGTATTACAATAGAAAAATCAATGTGTTCATATTATGGAAGCAACAATTCAAGAAAGGGAGGTTAGGGGCTCTAATCTAGACTCATACAATACTCTTATCATTAGCTTTGAGAGGATTTTTAATAAAATTGATTATTATTTATGGCTAGCTCCAAGTTGGAGTGTGAATTAATTGATATAGAGTTTACACTACACTCGTGTTATCAACCAACTTTCAAAAAATATGACTATGGAACCTCTACCTTTTGTTCCTTCCAATAACATTTATTTCATTTCATGTTTTTTTACATCAATAAATTTGTATATACCTACCCTTAACTCCTTTGGATGGAAACCGTGACGGAACTTTACTAATGCATTCTAAGAATTGGGATCTCAATATAGTAGTAAGATTCAAGTAAGAATATAATATGATTAATATACAAAAATAGACATCTTGTAGATACAAAAACATCCATTTTCAAATTAAGAATAATAATAATAATAAAAGTACATATAATGTTATATAACATTACAAATTTTAAAGTAACATTAATTTTTCAATGTAAGCACCTTGAAGTATATCTCAAATATGAAATGTAACATATGACATGAGATGTGATTATGATCATTCCCTCACCAATGCCATGTTACTAGTGTCAAAAAATAGGGTTTAATGCGTATGTGTTTTAATATTAACTACAAATGAAATAGTATTATATCACATACTTAAATTTTAAATCATGAGTTAAGAATCCAAGTTCATGGTATATATATATAAGTTTTTAAGGTTGATTAAGTAATGCATGTAAATTCAAATTTCATGTAGAAATTAACAAGAATAATATTCATGGAGTTTATTTTAAATAATTTCTATATTTATATTTTTCCATGATTTGTTTTGTCTTGTTATCATTCTCACCTATGCCATTTGAGTGTATATTTATTTTTATAAAATAACATATGGATTGAAAGTTATTATGGATTTTCATTCACTATGTTGTCATTTTAGTTCCACTCTTACATTAACAATTAATGAATACTTGAATTGTCAATATTACCAATAGCATCTAATTTCATTAAATGCTAACATTTTAATTTATTTGATTTCCCTTCCTTTTTCTTCCCTCTCACATATCTTCCTCTTTTTCTTTTTTCGTTTTCAATCTTCTTTTAAATGTTATGGAAAATATATAACCCTTGTTTAATTCTTGCTTAGGAAATTATAATTATACATTTGATGTAAACATTGCATAATAACAATTTACACTAATTAAACTAAGACTTGGATAGGGAAGTTATGTTAAATTAAGTTTTTTGTGTACTTATGAATCCCCAATTACATATCCCAAGTTGTATGGTAGACTGATAATGGATATTTCATCGACCCTATCTAACAACTAACCTATCATCATTTATACAACACATTATACAACCTAGGTTATAATTTTCCAAATTGATGAAACCCCTCCATATAATTATAGATTATCCATGATTTTGATTTCCCTGTTTATCTTAAGTGCATTACATTTATTGCGTTGTATCTATGTTTAGAAATAAATTATTTTTCTTATTTCCCCCTTTTTTTGGCTATATTGTCATTATTCTCTATACTTTTCTCATGTTTTCAACTACCATTTTTTTAATGCATTATCAAATATCACCCAATTGTCAAGTTGGGGTGTCCTAAGGGTATAACACAAAGTTCATGGTTATCTTTATTGTACACCAATTGGATGTTTTGAACTAATGATGACTTACACAAACCATAATGCTTTTGGTCTCTTATCCCAAGCTCCTAAATAATATGGATATGGAGGTGATCTATTACAATAACAAAACTAATGTGTTCATATTACTGAAGCAATGTTTCGAGAGAGGGAGCTTAGGGGCTCCACTCTAGACTCATACAATGCTCTTATTGCTAGCCTTTGAGAGATGTTTAATACAATTCATTATTATTTGTAGCTATCTCCAAGTTGGAGTATAAATTTTTTGATAGAATGCTTACACTACACTCATGATATCAACCAATTTTTAACAAAAATGACCGAAAAAACCTCTACTTTTTGTTCCTTCCAATAACATTGATTTTATTTCAAGTTTTTCCAATATCAATAAATATGTATATACCTATCCATGACTCTTTTGAAAGGAATAGTGAAAGAACTTTATTGGTGCATTCTAGATTTGGAATTGCAACATAGTAGCAAGATTCGAGTAAAAGTATGGTATGACCAATATACAGAAGTAGACATCTTATAGATACAAAAACATCCATTTTTCATCCTTTTTTTCTTAAAGTATATATATTTTTTAAAACTTTAAAGTGACATTAATTCTTCAATGTCGGCACTCTTAAGCATATCTCAAATATGAAATATAACATATGGCATAAGATGTGATTATCATCATTCCCTAACTAGTGCCATATTACTAGTATAAAAAAAATAGATTTTAACGCATAAGTGCTTTAATACAAGGTATAAATAAAATAATATTAATCACATAGATAAATTTAAACCATGAGTTAAGAATCCAAGATCAAGGCCTCACTGTATGTATGTGTTTTTTCAGGTTGATTAAGTAGTGTGTGAAACTAAACTTCAAATTTCATTCAAAAATTAACAAAAACAACAGTCATGTAGTTTATTTGAAATGATTTCTATGTATTGGTTTGTTTTACGATAGTTCTCAGTTAGGCCATTTGAGTGTATATTTATTTTTATGCAAGAACATATAGATTGAAGATTATTGTTGGTGTTCGAGTGTGAATAACTATTCAACCCTTCTCCACATTTAATTTATCAATTCGGGTGTGTATATTATCTCAAGGTAACGTGCAAAGTATATGCAGGTAACAATGACACAATCCAATCACCAATCATAGATTTAATAACTGAGTTAATTAAGGAACCACTACGATAGTAAATAAGAATAAATTGCAAAATTATAAAAGCATTCATAGCAATTGAAGTAAGGTATTGTAACAACAATTAAAATGAACCAACATAAATAAAATAACAACACACAGAAATAACGCAGTACCTGATCAGAAGAGTGGGCCCAACTCTCTGACCAGGGTTGCGCTAGATTCATAACTTATAGAGAGAACAACAAAATAGCTTGCATTCAATTAATGAAATAGTCTTCTGTTACAATATCAGTCTCTTACACAACTAACCCGATTCACAGTCTTGAAACCCTTCTTATACAATTGTTCAAATAAACCGTTCCTATAATCTGGCAGCTAATGTCTACAAGTATACAATTGTTGAAACGACCAAACTAGTTGCCGAGAGAGAGAACAAGAAAGGTCTGGAATAGGTCTAGAATTTGTTATGGTATTACAAAATTGTCGAAATGGTGCTATAATCTTGGAGTTGCTCCTTGTGATTTGCATATGCCACCTTTGAACATCAGATCTGCGAAAATGACAGAATTAGTAACTCAAGTAGGTAAAATCCCCATGAATATTAATTCATTAATGAAACATTCCAGGAAGACAATTGAAGGGTGTTTACCTTGTTCATTTAGAGCGATTAGTGAATATTGATGATACAAAGGAGTGAGAGAGAGAGTAAAAATGGATGGAAAAAGTATGCAGATATGGTGCCCAACGTCTCCCCCCAACCGGTCTTTTTGCATGCACTCATGCAGCTCATCATCTCTTCAGGTCTAGGTTGGACTAGCTGTGGTCAGCATGAAGCTGAGAAAGGTCGTATTCTTCGGCCATCTCTATTCCCAGGGGTTTATATCCTTCTGACATAAGGACATCCTTCCACCAATCATTGCTTACATTATATGCTGGAGTGTAATGATCTGCTAGCAACCAAATGAGGGGAAACTAAAACCTCAGCCCCATCCACTAGACCCCACAAGTCTGAATTCATGCAACAAAATGTGGCACTCTTTCTAATGCTCATGCAAAATTGGGTGCTCCAAAAGGTTCTCAGTTTCTAACAACTCATGACGACATCATCCACCTCCTTTGACAAGTGTCAAGGGCTTCATCCTGAAAAGTGACTATCTGTCTAACACAGAGGTAAGTACACCACCTTTGTTTTTCCAACATTCATTCTTTAGATCCCTCAATTTGTAGAAAGGTGGAGTGCTTGTTATAAATAGTCACTGCCTGACCATTCTCCCTCCTTACTATCAGTGACTTTGGGGCTTGCTTTTCTTCAAAAGTATCACAAGCCTTCCTCCATTTAACCTGGTAGCAAGCAAGGTCAGTGAGAAGCAAACAAGAGAGTGACAAAGAGGAAGAGGAATAAGCCCATTACGAATGAAGATCAGGACTATTATAGGAGGTGAGAGCTCTTAGGTGAACGTCCCCCATGAATGCAACCAGATTGAAGATCTCATCATCCCTCAAGAAATAACCATGCATGTAGAGTTCGCACATCAAGTGCTGGCTCACGATATCATGAATCCTTATACTATGAAGGAATTGTATCAGGCCCTTAATATCATGGTTGATCTCCTTGTAGATGATTTCCATGCAAAAGAAAAATAATTTTTCATGAAGAAATAAAGCATAACTATGGGCACGAGATCGACAGGCCATTACTTGTTGTGCTAAGGTAAACATCTTTTCTTTGTCTGCCTTCAACACCTATACCTGCTCTCCTAAGTCTTTCATCTTTTTTATTTTTTTCTCTTGCCTTTGCCTTGCTCTGTCTAACTGGTCTACATACCCAGTAATAATCTCAGTGGCTTGTTCTTGAACCCTCTTTGTCTCCTTCCTATGTTCATTCATGGCAGATTTCCATTTCTGAATTTCAGCAACTAAGAAGAATTCTCGGGCCTCAAACAAATTTTCAATAGGACCAGTCTGTGTGGCAGCAGAAGTTGTGGGAACATCTTCTGTCTGTACAGCTATTGAGGAAACCTTGACTTTGGGATTTACAGCCTCCCATTTATACCTCCTTATTTTCTTCTTTAGTTAAGATAGCTTATTTCTCAACTTTGGAACTTCCATCTTTAGTCACATGGTTTCTCCAAACTGAAGGTGGTTTTGTCCTAATCCTCAAGAGCTATTTGGATTTAGTTATACATGCTAAACCTGTCTAGGAAAGAGAAAATCTTCTTCCCGGCCAGGGTCTCAAGGACTTGGTTGATAAATGGTAGAGGGAAATGATCTTTCAAGGTTCCTTTATTCAGCTCCCTATAGTCTACACAAATACACCATTTACCATTCTTTTTAGGAACGATTAATAACGAGGATACCCAATGACTGTTCGAGATTGGGTAAATAAATCCTACATCCAATAACTTATGGAGCTCCTCTTTGATAATGTTCTTCAAGGCAGGGTTCATCCTTCTTTGAGGTTGTCTCACGGGTCGACAGTCTTCTTTAATATAAATATGATGAGTACACAAATCCGCAAGGATACCTTTCATATTGGTATAATCCCAAGTGAAAGCTTATTTCTATTCTCGAAGGATCTTCAGGAGTTGTTCATTTTCGGCTAGTGAAAGATTCAAGTTGATATTCAGTGTCTTCCCTAGCCCGACCTCCACTAGTATGCTATCAGAGAATGCAGTTACAAGAATATCTTCATTTCTGGTTTTTGATCCGATAGTTTCCTGTGTTTCACAACTCATGATAGATTCCAAAAACTACCGAGTTGGATCTGGAATAGCACAAAGGTTGCTAATAAAAGTGTTGATAGTATCATCTTCTATCTCTTTCTTAAAGCAGAGGGCTCGCCCCATGGTAAGCACTGGCTAGAGTTCCTGATATTCAATTTCGATCCCATCCAAAGACAAAGAATTATGTTTTGGCTTTTTCTATGAACTTGGTTCTGCAGGGGGGTAGAGAATAAGACTTTTTGTATTTTCCCCATTAGAAATTATCATGTTTCCTGACCGACACCCAATATAGGTGTCAGCGGTTGCAAGCCAAGGTTGTCCTAAAATAAGGGGATGACCACCAGTTGGGGACTGCGTATGCAAGACAAGGAGATCAATAGGATAGCGCCAATAATCCACTGGCATTGTTATGTCTTCCAGTTTCCCTATCGGTCTAATTGTAGATCTGTCAACTAGCTCTAAGACTGTAGGGGTAGGCTTAAGATCACGCAATCCCAATGTAAACATGGTTTTAGAATTAATTACATTAATTGCAGTGCCCAAATCTACTAGTACAATTGGAATATCTACCCCATTAATCTGGATTGTTAGAATCGAGTTCCCAGGATCCCCATATTTTACAGGCATAGCTTTTCCTAGCATAATTTTAGATAATCTCCCCATAACATGAATTGTAGGTGGATATTTTGTTTTCTTCCCAGGTCTCTTGGAACAATATTCTCTGATAGTTTTAGTGTAAATAGGTACATCTTTCATGGCTTGAATCAGGGGGATTTTTACAAACAGATTTTGCAATTCTCCTAAAAGATCAAATTCCGGTTGAGGGACCCGCTTACTTAGGGCTAATTTTTCGAGACAAGGAGGATTAGCTTGACAGACTTGAGTAATAGTCAAATGAAACAGAGAATTCTCCACAGATGGTTGGGTTGTCTCATCCCTGACTACTTGAGATTCTGGATTTTCATCGTCAAGATGTTCAACAATAACGGGCGATGTAAGAGAATTTTCTACCCGGCTAGATCGCAAATTTATCTCATTAAACCTTATAGTAGAAATGTTATATGAGGGAAGGTGGAGGGTGTATGCTTGTTGAGTGCCCTTATTGTTTTTATTTGGTTTTGTTTGAATGGGAAGTTGAGGATGGGGAGGAGGATTATTGGAGGAATTGTTAGAAGGAAGTTGTAATTTTTGTTGCTATGTAGGTTGAGGAAATTGAGCAGCAGGGGAAACAGGGCTACGCCATCTTTGAGACTGTGAAGAACTTGAGTTAGTTTGAGGACACCATGGTTGCCTAGGTGGGTACTGATAGTATTGAGGCCAAAAAGGAACTGACTGAGGATTCATATTATAATATTGAAAAGGATACTAAGACATACCTGGATTTAAGCCTAATGATCATGGCTTCCATGGTTTCTTAGACCCCTTAAATCATAGTTGATCTGGTTCTTCATTCGTCCCTTGAAATACTACCTTTAGTGCTGGAAGAGATGGACATGCACTGGTGGAGTGACTCTTTTCACAAATAGCACATGTCTCTATAGTGTCTAGTGGACACTCCTTCAATGGATGTTTATGTCTACACCAAGGGCAGAAAATAGCCATGGTTCTTTCCAATTCCATCTGCTTCTTCTTTGCCCACAATGTATCCATTTGGGAGTATAATGCGCCTAGGATATCAGTTTTCAAATTATCTAGCAAGTTCCCGATTTCTACTTTTTTGATTCCCCCACTTGATGCTTTGGAAGTCTGGATTCCCTGTTTATTCCTTGCATCTCCCCTTGAAAATTGAATGCATAGCTAAAAAGTGGTGTCAAAATCTCCTCTAGATATATCTCGTTTACCTACTATGTTTAATAGCTCCAAATATTCTTCCCTTAAGGCTCGGAGAAAAATGATTTTAAGGATATCCTTATCTAGGTCACTATGGCCAGCCCTCTAGAGAGTGTACTTAAAATGCTCCACACAATCCTCCATATTTTCATCCTCCTTCTGCATGAATTTAAAAATTTCTTCCTTAATGTCCCGGGATTTATAGTAATCCTGATATTTTTCCAGGAAGGCCTTCTTCATGTCATCGTAGGTAGAGATGGATTTTCCTCCTAAACCCATAAACCATCGCAACGATGTCCCTTTTAATGTAGCAGGAAAAATTTTCGGCTTTTGAGCATCATTAACATAGTCATATCCTCTGCAAACAATATCAAACTCGAATAGGAAAGTGTATGGATCTTCCGTGGAAATCCCATGGAAGTTTGGTAGTGCGGTCAGTGGAATAGGCTTCATTGATGCATCACTCGTGATATCCCCAATTGGGAATTCATTTGAAGTTGTTGCAGGTGCCATAAATACCTTCCAATACTCGCTTGGAACTTCAACAAGTTCTTTTTGTGTAACAACTTATGGTTGTGGAATTTTAACAACGCTCCCTTGATTGCAAGGTGAAGAGAATCCTCTAAAGTCTCCTTCTTCAATCCTTGGGTGGATCTCTTCTTCTAACCCTCTGTTGGCCACTTCCTCCCTATTTGATACTAGAGGAGGTGTTTTTGATTCCTCTGATGGCCTGATTCATGCTTCTCCTGTTGTAGAATATTAAACAAAATTAACACACATAAAAAATACCAGAGGCATAGAAAAACCAGAGATGGTGGAAAATGCCTTGGCCTTACTATATTCCTCTTAGAATACCAATATACAAATGATGATAATAGTAAAAATAAATACATGAAGAAGTTTGGCTCAAGATAGTCGTTTATCTTGGACACTATGGTTGAGTAAATCTCTCAACCAAACACTAATCTAGGAGCCTAACTAGTTGGAGGGAATCTCTCAACCAACTAGGCCTAAACTGACTCCTAACTATGAGGAACAAACTCAATATAGAAAGGTAGGATTAAATCCAAATTTCTTGATTTTATGTCCAAAATAAGAACCTGGTACCATCTCGAAGTCCTCATGTTGAAACTGTTGATCCTCAAAAACACTACCTAAAAAACGGCCAAAGATGGATGCTGGAAAAACTAAAATCTAAAGAGAACATGAGTCAGCTGCAAGTCTGAGTCATCTCTAAAAATTTTCTTGACAAATCCATCATGTGCCAAGCTACAAAAGGATCCATCTATCCTTCAATCAACATCCTTTGTCAACTGACAAAATTTTGATGACGCCCACTGGCGAATTTTCTTTGTCCACTGACAAAATATTGAGAACGCCCACTGGCGAATTTGCTGATGTCAAAATTGCTCACTACTGCTTTTTTTGTTGACCGCCCACTGGCTAATTTGACGATTCCCACTGGCTTATTTGTTGAGGATACCCATAGGTTGCTTTGTTGATGTTGTCGAGACTTTCAGTCTAACAACCACCCTTAATTCCCCCCTTTGTCAGCTGAAAGGAGAGACAATAATCTGCATTTGATTTCTGAATTTTGAACTCCCCCCCTTTAGGTGTAGGAGAGTTTCATTGTTGTACTTCCACTTTTAGGTGCATGAGAGTACCATCTATTTGACTATTGTAGAATTGGTCTTCATGTGAGACTGAATCATTCGGTAACACATAGACAACTGTTTGACTGTAGATGACCACTTCTAAGTATCAATCCATGCATAATTGATCTTCACTCTGGGTGGTTGATTTCTCTTGTAGAATCTTTCAAATGAATGATTTTTCTTGCCAAGATGATGACAATGATGGATTTCAAAGCATTTACTCTCCATATGTCCATTTCGTTTACAATGGTTACACTTAACCATATTTTGATCACTGTCTAGAAAACCAGCACATACAAACTGAACTAGTTTTGAGAAATCTGGAACAAACAAAGTGTTTTCTTTGTTGTATCCTAGGCCATGTCAATCTTTATTGAAGGAGATTTCTTCCCAAGGTCTGATCACTTTCTTGGAAAGACTATCCTATTGTTGTTCTTCATACTTGTTGTTACTGCTAACATTTTGTCCTTCATTTATTAAACCTTCTGTGTCACATTGGGCATCAAGCATTAATAGTGCATCTATTTGACATGCTGCATCAAACTGATCAATTTGGCCTTTGGTACTACTTGTTTCATCATTAAGTAGTACAACTGGTTGGATAATATCACTTGTGTCGCAATTGACATCAACCTATTTGATTAGTTCATCTGTGTCGCAACTTATATCAAATTGCTTAATTAGATCATCTGTGTTGCAACCTTCATTAATATGCTGAATAATATCACTTGTATCACAACTTTCATCTGTTGTTGTGACTAGGTCTTCTATGTCACAACTTGCATTTGCCTTCTCTACACATTGTGCATCAAGTAAATCTTGTTTTTCACTTAACTTAATTTGGAGTGCATGAATGAGTTTTTCTTTCACTTCAAGCTCAATTTAAAAGTATTTTGCTACTTCTAATGTGTTGGTCATTTGATTTATTAAGGTTTGATTCTACTTCAACTTCCATTTCAGTATTTCAACTTTGTTCTGTAACTCATGATTGCAATCTTGCAAATCTTTATCTCCAATTCTGCACTTTGAAGACGTTTTCCTCCTTTACCCATTATGAGTTTTGACACGCTCGCTTGTACTAGCTCACTTGCTTGCTTTTTTTTTATTGAGGCTTTCTTGTAACACTTGCTTTCTTGAACTCTGTGAATACTTCAATTAGCTTGATGCTTGCTTGAAATTTCTGTAACAAATGAACGCATGCTTGCTTGAATTTTGTACTAGGATGAGGGTGTCGAATACCACCAAAAATGCACCCAATGTTTACAATGACAAGTTCAAATGATATTGACTCACTCACTTAATTGACTCGGTTGAGGAGAATCGACTCACTTTAGCTCCTATAAATTCACAATTTGGGTGTCGGTTTCGACCGAGAATGCACCCTTATAATTCAACTTACAAATTATGATTTTGCAAGTTATACAATGACCAATTATCGTTGAATGTTGATGTATTCTTTTGAAATGCATGAGTTTGTAGTTGCTTTAACTTGATTTCCTTGCATGAATTTGCTTGTTGATATAGAATGCTAGTGTTGCCAACTTTGATTGTGTTGTAGTTGCGCAAATGCATGTGATTGTTTGTTCTTGATTGAATGCTCATTGCAAGTTCTTAATTTCACGTGCTTTGATTAATGATCGTGTTTCATTCACTTGCTTTGAACTCCTTGTATGTGTTAGATAAGATAATTGTAGTGTCAAAACTACAAAAAATTAGCAACATCAAGAATCATGCACTACACAAGGTGTTCCTAATATCCCCTTATTATATTTTGGGTGGATCTAGGACACTTCAACACCACAAAATTTATGTCTTTATTAAGTATTTGAGTACATCAACCTTTCATCTTTACAACATCTTCATTGAAACTTCTCAAGCACAAAGTTTGAGAACTCCTTGGAGGTAAATTGTCTTCGAAAGATTGGATGTTCACTAACTCAATTTCTCTCAAAATCTCCGTCAAAGTAAAATACTAATTTGGATTACAAAAATGGCTTTCTCTCAAACAAATTCACTTATTGCTCCAAATACAAAACACTTATCACTCCAAATACAAAATAATTTCACCTTATCACTCCACAAAATCACACCTTATCTCTCCAAAATAAAAATAAAAATTACAAACAAAATTACCAACATTTCTCATCTCAAAAAACTCCTCTCTCCAATAATAAAATTTTTCTTTCAATATTTTTCAAACTCCCAAAAAAATCATGAAATCACTTCAATAATAATCTTAACCACTTTAATTTGAAGGAATAATTACCTCTATTTCTCTTTTGAGGAAGTGTATAGTTAAGGCCAAGGGTAGGGAAATCATACATAGATCACTTGCCGAATCCTGGTCTAGTCTGATTGTAGATACAAATGATAGAAACTTTTATTTCCAGTGCTCCAACACTTGATCTTTCTGTGGTTTGATAATCTATCTTATTACGCTAAAAAAATAATTTCTCTCAACTATGTCCCTGCAAACCTTCCAATAGGTATCAAATTATGTCAAGATTCTATTGGTTTTGTTAAACTAGAATAGTCACCAGTGAATCATTGCAAATAATTATCTCATTTGGAGCTACAAGGCTGACTTGGAATTTATGCGCATATCCTCACTCGGTATTCTCTTTTCTAGGAAAATAAAAAATTCCTTATTACACCTATCACTTCCACAATTTACTCTTCAACTCATAGGAACAACCAATCTAATCGACTATAGAGCTCCACACATTGATTTAAAGCATTAGTTTCATTTGGGATAGCTGCGTATCTCTCTGATGGTGATAGAACTATTGTTTTAGAAGTTTGAATTTTCTTCTATGAGTATAGGCATATTTCTTATTCCATGCCCAACCATTTGCCCATCTACATCTAAATCCATTGTATGTCACTAGCCGTCAGACATTTGAGTTATGTGAGCATTCCTTAGGCCTTCGAATATGACATGGACCAAGATGATCTTCATTATCATGATGACCCAGTTGTCCATACTTACTCTAGCCATATGTGTACAAACTACCAGAATCTGAGATTGCAATAGAAATGAACTCCACCAATAACTCGGGCCCTCCAATATAGAGTGCTTTCAACACTGGATCGTAACTTTACCACACTGGTTGCATGCTAGTTGCGAGAAGTCTCACTTCTGGCATGTTCCATAACCGAAAACACATAAATTTATAAACACCACTTGGGAAGAAGTGAAAATAGGCACACGGTTCCACCTTCAACTCAGCTTCTATAAAACATGCACGCACAACTTTAATAGTAGCCATACCAGACTTACTCAACAAAGCCTCACAACCATCTTCTCAAATAACTTGGCTCTAATACCACATGTA
The DNA here is from genome assembly GCA_000404065.3 of Pinus taeda. Taxonomy (NCBI): domain Eukaryota; kingdom Viridiplantae; phylum Streptophyta; class Pinopsida; order Pinales; family Pinaceae; genus Pinus; species Pinus taeda. The sequence continues at coordinate 44,791 of APFE030537059.1, forward strand.
TAATATTAAACAAAATTAACACACATAAAAAATACCAGAGACATAGAAAAACCAGAGATGGCAGAAAATGCCTTAGCCTTACTGTATTCCTCTCATAATGCAATGCAATGTACAAATAATGATAATAGGACAAATAAATACATGAGGAAGTTTAGCTCAAGATAGTGCATCTATCTTGGACACTGTGGTTGAGCAAATCTCTCCACCAAACACTAATCTAGGAGCCTTACTAGTTGGAGAGAACCTCTCAACCAACTAGGCCAAAGCTAACTCCTAACCATGAGGAACAAACTCAATCTAGAAAGGTAGGATTAAATCCAACTTTCTTGATTTTAATTAATTTAATTATTTTGGGCTTATAATTGTTTTTAACACATGAGAGTGAGGCTAACACTTGTAGTTGTTGAAAGGGATACTTCCACCCCTGGAGGTTGTATAGGTTGTTCCACAGAATGCCCCTCAGATTTTTGTGAACTTTCACCCCAGCAGCAGGTCGCGAAGAGGCTTCTGATGCAGCTTTTGCAATAATCTCCTAGATATAGGTATTCCTCCCCAAATCCTTCCTTATTTGCCTCTGGGGTCCTCCTCTGCCCCTTTTATTTGAACCCTTGTTCATACATTTATTGGAAAGAAAACATTAAAACTTTCACGGCTCAAGACCTGGAGCAGGGTGAAAAATTATTTCCCTCCCCAAGACGAGAGGATGATTCGAAAATAATGAACCAGTGAAAAGAAAACTAAAGCTCAAGACTTGGAGCAAGGTGAGAAAACTCTTTCCCTCCCTAGGACGAGAGAGTGGCCCCTATATAAAAATAAAAAATAAAAACCAAAGAAAAAAAGTTAGGGCTCAGGATCTGTAGCAGGGTAACAAGTTCCTCCCCAGAACAAGAGATTGGTTTCTAAGAAATCAGAAAAACAAAAAGCAACCGAAAGGAAAAGAAAACAGAACACTACACTCAGGACTTAGAGCAGGGTAAAAAATTCCCTCCCTAAGATGAGATACTAATCCGTAGATCATTGTGGATCATGTTCTTACACCTTGTTAGCTTCCCCAGCAATGGCACCAAATGTTGGTGTCCGAGTGTGAATAACTATTCAACCCTTTTCCACATTTAATTTGTCAATTCGGGTGCATATATTATTTCAAGGTAACATGCAAAGTATATGCAAGTAACAATAACACAATCTAATCACAAATTTAATAACTAAGTTAATTAAGGAACCACTGTGACAGTAGATAAGAATAAATTGCAGAATTATAAATGCATTCACAGCAATTGAAGTAAGGTACTATAACAACAATTAAAATGAAGCAACATAAATAAAATAACAACAAACAGAAATAACACAACACTTGATCATAAGAGTGTGCCCAACTCTCTGACCAAGGTTGCGATGGATTCACAGCTTATAGAGAGAACAACAAAATAGCTTACATTCAATTAATGCAACAATCTTCTATTACAATCTCAGTGTCTTGCATAGCTAACCCAATTCACGGTCTTGAAACACTTATTATACAATTGTTCAGAGAAACCATTCCTCAAATCTGGCAGCTAATGTATACAAATATACAATTGTTGAAACGGCCAAACTAGTTGCTGAGAGAGAGAACAAGAAAGGTCTGGAATAGTTCTGGAATTTTTTATGTTGTTACAGTGTTGCCAAAATGGTGTTGTAAGCTTGGAGTTGCTCCTGTGATTTGCATATGCGACCTTTGACCACCAGATCTGCTGAAATGACAGAATTAGTAACTTGCGTAGGTAAAATACCCATGACTATTACTTCATTAATTAAACATTCCAGGAAGATAATTGAAGGGGGTTTACCTTGTGCATTTAGAATGATTAGTGAATATTAATGATATAAAGGAGTAAAAAAAAAAGTATATGTAGATTTGGTGCGCAACAATTATTATGAATTATCATTCACTATATTGTCATTCTAGTTCCACTTTTACATTAACAGTCAATAAATACATAAATGGTCAAAAATTAAACTACCTCATGAACATTAACTATTTAATGCAAGTTCTACTCTTGTTTCAAAAGTTAAATTTCCGAGAAGCATATTGCATGGTTAACCTATAACATGATCTTAAAACATGGTGATCTCGTAACTTTAAACATTTAAACATTTAAACATACAAATGCTTAGACATACAAATGTTGGAGTAGAACTGTGTAATCTTTGAGATTCATCCAATGTTTCGAATGGTAACTCCATCCATCATTAAGGACCAAAGAGCCCAATTTATAGGAGAAAAATAATTATGTATTCGATGGATTAACGTTGGATTAATGGTCAAAAATAAATAAGTTCAATAGAATTAATATTTAGAAATTATTTGACCAAATTTCCTTTTTGACAAAATTAGAAGGATTAAGTAAAATATATATATATATATATATCTATCTATATTTATTATATATATATATGAATTATTGACCAAAGTTTCTTTTTGACAAAATTAGAAGGATTAAGTAATAATATATTATATATTCTATCTAATTTATATTTATGTTGTTGTGTGTGTGTGTGTGTGGTGTGTGGTTGTGTGGTGTAGCTTGGTAGTACTTTCTCTACTAATATTTTCAAAGCATAATAATGTCTTTAACAAAATTTGCATGTCGCCTCAACCTACTTGCAGGAAACGAGGTCTTTTGGCCACCTGTCTGCGTTAAATGTTGTCCAAAATTTAAATAAATTTTTCAGCACCATCCACGCAACATTAGATATTCTATCTACTATAAACTTCAACTTAGAAAAGTAAAGGCTAACTAAAATATAACAAAATTCTGATTAGAGACCTCTTTCACTCGTTAGATGAGTCCATCGAGGCTAGGGCTTTCACACTAGACCCCGGGATTTCACTCCTCTTCATGTCATGTATGCTTTGCTTGATCTTGTTCAGTGCGAGATTGTTTATGTACACTTGTATCTAGACTGCAGCAATTTCTCTATGTAGATCCTTCATTCTGGGCTCCCTTGTTCGGGCCTCATCTTGCACCTCGTGTTCCTTGTATAGTGTCATTGCTTCGGCCACTATGTTCTTCATAACCCAGTATTGTTGGATTGTTTTCCTAAACAACGTGTGTCGGCCTCTGGTGTTCCCGAGATCTTTCACCATAGTTTCCCATTCCTCTGTCTCTATATCCTGATTGGTTATGCTGTTAATAAGCTCCCTCTCCCACTCTGCAATTTGGGCTCTTACCTTTGGCGGATTGCCAGCCATATATGCATTTATGAGGGCCTACATGTGCTCCTTCCTAGTCCTTCTACCTCTTTTGTTTGGACCTCTGCTAGAGGTTGCTTACCCCCCTTTGTCCTTTTCCCTGCCTTCCATGTTCCTTTGGTTCCTCTTTTACCTGCCTCTTTTCCTTCTTTCGCCATACTGTCTTCATTCCTGCTTTGTATTGCTTTTCCCAAGCAGCTTGCCAGTACCGGCTTGCTTGCTAGAGCACGATATAGGATCTGGAACTCCAGACGGTGCTTCACCCTAATTTATTTAATACCTAAAACATTAACAAAAGAAATTTCTTTATCAGTCAGAATTCTTTTACACAGAGTGGTCTTAAGTTTCTCTGACGTGGGCTTGTCCACTCACTCCAAACATGGAGACTTGGGGTTGCCCTCCTTGTCCCCCGATTTTCCCCCTTCCTTCTCAGAGACTAACAAGATTTGGCCTCCCGATTCCTCTCCTCTCTTCTTATCCCCTCCCCAACAAATCAGAGCATGCAGGTCGTTGTTTGTAGTTCTACAGGTGTCCTAAATTTGGGTTTCCTTATAAGCATTCAGGGTCACGTTTGAGGTTCCGATCCAAGAATCTCTCCTCTCTGGTGCCCTCGCTCGAATTCTACCCCTGGTTATCCCATGAGGCCCATAGCCTTCAGTCGAGTTTAGGCTCACTTCGAGTCGGGCTAACCACAACCTTGTTGCTTTGTCCATGATTGTTCTGGGCTCCTTGCCCCTGATAATTATTTCTTCCTTCCCATACCTCAAGTACCACCTAGCTGGAGTAGCAGGCTTCCTACTCACTCCATTGTAGAATTCCCATTGGGCATCCCATTGGGCCTCATTCCCTCGATTCCTATCTACCCAGAGATACACTATAGATTTCCCAAGCTCCCTCACTCCACCAACTGATTTGAATTGGATACATGAAGAATAATCAAAGCACCATGACTGTATCAAATCAGGACAAAACTTCGAATTCAAGAGTACAGAGTGATCAGAAAAACCTCTGAACAGTGGCAGTTGGCAGCCAGCATGGAACGACGAGGACCTCGGTCAAAGCGCCGACCGAGGCCCATGGAGACTGCGCAGGAGTCGAAACTAGCACCTGGGAAGCCCGGATTGGGAAAAGGAGGCAGTTTCTGATGCGCGATTAGCACTTTGCTGGGAAAAGCCCCTCGAAATGGAAAGGCCCCAAAGCGCTCATTCGCATGGAAGCCAGGAAAACTGTGGGAAAAAGTGCAAAAGGCTGAAGGTGGGACCTACGCTCCAAAAACTGGCGGTATATATCAGGGGCACCCTTGGGCGGTAAGCGAATTTGGAGAAAAACGAGCGATTCCACTCAGCACCCGATGCGTGGCAAGCAAAGGATAGAGAAAACCGCCACTCATCGCACGCTAACAGTCAAGCAAGTCAATCGTGCAAAATGAGTGAATGACGTTGGATCGGGAGGCTCCAGATCTAACAGCTGAAAACGCGCCCGATGAAAGAACCGGATTTGACAAGGGAATAAACCGTGATCTATAAGGATTTGAGGTCCGATTTGACCGCCGAGGTGGCGGATGACTCATTCCATGATGTAACCGAAGAACTTAACCGACGAGGAAAAAATGGCGCAGTTCGCAAGAGGACATGTGGCCACTCCCTATGAGCCGTTGATGATGACGCCAAGACAAGGAATTCCAAGCGAACAACAGTAGGCGATCCGACGGAGGAAGAAGGGGAATTGAACAATCATGAGATCAATTGGCTTTAAAGCCATGAACAGACAAAGCAGAAGAGACCGAAGATGGAAAAGAGAAGAAAAGGAACAAGACAAAGAAGACAAGACAGTGAAGCAAAAAGCAGAAAGACAAAGGGTCGAGCTGACCATAGGTAGTGTCGAGCACCAGAGAGCTTGAGAGGTTCAAGCCATCCCTGAGAGGATCTATTAGGACTGAGCACCACATTGGGCTCCTTCCCTTAGTGACCAGAAAGGTCAAGAGCTGGTAAGGAAAAGAATTTGTGCACTCTAGTGGCTTGGGGAATCCAAGAACCACCCTGCCAAGCAATTCTATTTCAGGAGACTCAAATTGAGCTCCTCACTGTAATTATCTGCTTTAAGACACAATAAAAGAAGGCCACCACTGAAATCTGGACCGAAGATGTAGCCCTGGAGGATAGGGTGAACTCCTTATTAATTGTTGTGTTCTTGTATTTGCTTACTGTGTTTCTCTGTTGTTTTCCAGTTTCCAGTGTCTGTGTATTTTGCAATCTGATCGATCCTTTGCCTAAAATAACATAGACACACACCAACACATGAGTCTGTAATACCTTCATTTAATAGTTAACTAACTGAGGTCACTCATAGGGTGATTTTCAGATCAAGTGGTATCAGATCCCTAGGCTGTAAGGTTAGACAAGCTTGTGTTGGTTTAGCTATGAATGCTCTCTAGATCAAAACTCAAATTAGGAGAAGAAGAGTTGGTCGAAACTAATCCTAAAATTGGGAGAGTCTATCCTCGGAAGACAATGTCAGAGGAAGGTCCTCTGGGTCCAGACCCTCAATTCATAGAAAGTTTCCTAGCCATAAAGTCCATGGTAGAAGAAATGTATAAGGAATTTAGAAAACACAAGGATGAAGATTCATCAAGCTCTAAACAAGACAAAGGAGAAGATGAATCACATTTCCATGACCACTCAAAAGGAAAAGAGAAAGAGGAAAGCTTTCTCACACCTCCTAATAGCCCTATACATAACAAGAAAGCATCTTTGATCAAGATAGATGTTAAATTTGATTTGCCTATATATGATGGAGAGTTAAATGCAGAAAAGTTGGAAAACTGGATTAGACAAATTGATGTGTATTGCAGAGTGCAGAACATCGACTCAGACAAGAGCAAGATTCAGCTGGCAAGCCAACACCTTAGAGGCACTGCCTTGGTTTGGTGGGAAGGCAGAACCCAAGCTAACATGAAAAGAAATGGTAAGACTATCTATGTCTGGAATGAATTTGTGTCTGCAATCAAAAAGCAGTTCTATCCATTGGCCTACATGCAACAAGCCATGATGAGTTGGCAAACTCTTCAGCAGTTGAAAGGGAAAAGTGTGCAAGGGTACACTCAAGAATTTAGAAAGAGATCATTAATTCTAGGAATCTCATTAGACTCACCAGAGACTCTGTTGAAGTACAATGGTGGTCTACACAGCTACATGAGGCATACCATCCTCATGTTCAATCCCACTAGTATAGATGAGGTATCGATACAAGCTACTCATCTAGAAGCTAGAGGAAAGAATGGAAATCCAGAAGTTGGGGGACCATCCCAACCCACTGCAAGCAAGAGCAAGGAGAAAAGAAAGCAGAAGTGGAAAGCAAGCAAGGAAGGCTAACACTGCACAGAAAAGCAAGGCTTCATGCACTCATTGTAAAAAGCATGGGCATGATGATGAGCATTGTTGGATTCTGCATCCAGAGCTGAGACCTAAGAAGTTCGAGGGCAAGAAGAAGAAGACTGTTGTAGCTATTCAGAAAGATTTGGGGACAGACTCGAGAGATGAAACAACCATTGTAGCCACAAGTATAAAAGGTAAGAATTCTGAAGCATCTACTAGTAATTCTACACAATCTGTTACTGATGAAGAAAGTGAGAGAAAAAGATGTGAGCTTTTCCATATTCGAGTTATTTCCAAACATCAAAAGATTGATACTTTGTTTGATAATGGCTCACAACTAAATTTAATTTCTGAAGCAATTGTAAAGAAATTGGGATTGTCAACTACACCTCACAAGAAACCATACCCATTAGGATGGTTGAATGATAAAGCACAACTACAAGTGACTAGTCAGTGCAAAGTCAAGTTTTCTTTTGGGTCAACATTTGTAAATGAGGTTGAGTTAGACATAATTCCTTTGGATATATGTGGAATTGTTTTAGGAAGTCCTTACTTGTATGATAGGAAAGCTATTTTCTATAG
>APFE030537059.1:53946-71202 GCA_000404065.3 Pinus taeda
GGCAAAGAGACAGTAATACATACTGATCATCAACCACTTCAATATCTACACTCCCAAACTAAGTTGCAGCAATCAAGACATTATAGGTGGATGGGTTTTCTACAACAGTTTCATTTAGTTATCAGATATAAAAAGGGCATACATAATAAAGTTGCAGACATGTTATCTAGACCCATTATAAATGCATCTACTATACTTATGCATAATTCAGTGCTACATGAAAGCTGCATTGAACAATATGCTCAAGATATAGATTTCAAAGATGTGTATGCAACCTTGAGTCAAGGCAAATGGGTAGAATAATAGGATTATCATGTAAAGGACCGACTCTTATACCATTGTGGGAAACTCTGCATTCCACAAACTGAGAGAGTAAAGATAATTATAGAAGCACACACTTCTCTGATATCAGGTTACTTTGGGGTAAGTAAAACAGTTGCACAGCTGCAAAGATTTTGTTATTGGCCAAAAATGAATGAGACGGTTTCTAGATATGTAAGAGGGTGTACTATGTGTGCTAAAACCAAGCCGAGCAACAGAAAACTTGGCTTTTACACTCCATTACCAGTACCTTCTCACCCTTGGGAAAGTGTTTCCATGGATTTTGTTGGAGGACTGCCTAAATCTAGGAAAGGTCATGATTATCTATATGTTGTTGCGGATAGGTTCAACAAAATGTGTATTTTGATACCTTGTAATAAATAGATTACAGCTGGACAAACTACAAAACTATTCTTTGAACATGTATGGGTTCATTTTGGATTACCCACTCCCATTGTATCTGATCGAGACACCCGATTTGTGGGGAAGTTTTGGGCAAGTCTATGGGAACTGATGGTCACCAAACTGAAGAAAAGCACAGCTTTTCATCCACAAACTGATGGCCAGACAGAAGTAGTTAATAGGATAGTGATCCAGTTACTCAAAGGATATTGCAGCAAACATCCTAAGCTTTGGGATGAACATTTGTGTTATGTGCAGCATGCTTACAACAGAGAGAAAAACATTCTTCTACACAAAGATCTCCTTTTGAGACCTGTTTTGGTTTCACACCAAGGTCTCCTTTGGATTTTGTCTTTGGTAAAGATACCACAGTTGAGGGACACAGTGATGTGGACAGGGCAACTAAGTTCATTGAAAAAATCTAGGAGATCCACCAGGCAGTACAGGAACAACTGGAAAAGAGCCAAGCCAAATACAAGGCTAGGCATGACAAGCATCCGATGGAGCATAGATTCCAAGTTGGTGACCAAGTCTGGTTGTATATCAGCAACGACAGGATGCAAGGTGAAGGTAAAACGCTAAAGCCCATTAGGTATGGACCTTTCAAAATACTTGAGAAGATTGGTGAAAATTATTTTCACCTTGATCTACTAGCTTACATGCACATATACTCAGTCGTGAATGCAGACTGCTTGAGATTGTTTGAACCCTCTCTAATTGAGGATCCCGAAGAGCAGAGTCAATTGCCTTCTATGACCTGCTACCTGAATATCTTAATGAATTGCAGGAAGACACAATTTTGGACAGGAAGGTGAGGACGACACGCAGAGCAGATGTTGAATACCTCAGAGTAGGGCTCAAGGGTTCAAAGCCGAGCAGTGCAAAGTGGATTGAGATTGGACAAGCGAGACAACAGTACCCTCACTTAGTTGATGCTTGAATACCAACTTTTGGTGGTCCAAAAGCTTTTTCAGTGGGAAGGTCGTGATCCGAATTGGATCCATGAAGAATAATCAAAGCACCATGACTATATCAAATTAGGACAAAACTTCGAATTCAAGATTACAAATCGATCATAAAAAATTCTAAACAGTGGCAGTTGGCAGCCAGCATGGAACGACGAGGACCTCAGTCAAAGCGCGCTGACCGAGGCCCATGGAGACTGCACAAGAGGAGAAACTAGCACCTGGGAAGCCCAGATTGGGAAAAGGAGGCAATTGATGGGAAAAACCCCTTGAAATGGAAAGGCCCCGAAGCACTCGATCACATGGAAGCCAGGAAAATCGTGGGAAAAAGCGCAAAAGGGTGAAGGCGGGACCCACGCTCCAAAAACCGGTGATATATATCAGGGGCACCCTTTGGCAGTAAGCGGATTTGGAGAAAAATGAGTGATTCTACTCAGTGCCCGACGCGTGGCAAGCGAAGGAGAGAGAAAACCGCTGCTCATCTCACGCTAACGGTAGAGCAAGTCAACCGTGCGAAATGAGCGAATGACGTTGGGTCAGGAGGCTCCAGATCTAACGGCTGAAAACGTGCCCGATGAAAGAATCGGATTTGACAGGGGACTAAACCGTGATATGTAAGGATTTGAGGTCCGATTTGACTGCCAAGGTGGCAGATGACTCATTCCACAATGTAACCGAAGAACTGAACTGACGAGGAAAAGCTGGTGCAGTTCTCAGGAGGACAAGTGGCTACTCCCTGTGACCCATTGATGATGACGCCAAGACAGGGAATTCCAAGCGAACAACAGCAGGTAATCTGATGGAGGAAGAAGGGGAATCGAACAGTCATGAGATCGATTGGCTTTAAAGCCATCAACAGACAAAGCAGAAGAGACCGAAGACAGAAAAGAGAAGAAAAGGAATAAGACAAAGAAGACAAGACAGTGAAGCAAAAAGCCGAAAGATAGAGGGTCGAGTTGACCACAAGCAGCGTCGAGCACTAGAGAGCTTGAGAGGTTCAAGCCATCCCTGAGAGGATCTGTCAGGACTAAGCACCACATTGGGCTCCTTCCCTTAAAGACCAGAAAGGTCAAGAGCTGGTAAGGAAAAGAGTGTGTGCACTCTAGTGGCTTGGGGAATCCAAGAACCACCCTGCCAAGCAATTCTGTTTCAGGAGACTCAGATTGAGCTCCTCATTGTAATTCTCTGCTTTAAGACACAATAAAAGAAGGCCACCATTGAAAACTGGACCGGAGACGTAGCCCTGGAGGATAGGGTGAACTCCTTATTAATTGTTGTGTTCTTGTATTTTCTTACTGTGTTTCTCTGCTGTTTTCCATTTTCCAGTGTTTGTGTATTTTGCAATCTGATCGATCCGTTGCCTAAAATAACATAGACACACACCAGCACAGAGTCTGTAATACCTTCATTTAATAGTTAACTAACTGAGGTCACTCATAGGGTGCTTTTCAGATCACCAACATTCCAGGCATAGACTCTCCAGTCGGTCGGGTTAGAATCCCATACAAGCCAGGTCTCGACTCATTCTGAGTCTCGACTTTCCTCAACCCTCACCCCGATTTCCTCTGTAAAATTCATTTTTGTGATACGAGCAAGAAGGGAAACCAGAGTAACATACCAATGCTTTTCGATGAAACCCATTTTCCTCTCGACGTCCTCCAACCCGCGTCCACCGCCTTCCGCTACACATTCTTTCTCCTTCTCCCTTTGCATTCAACTACCTTCTCTCCTGGCTACCTTTGCCTCTTGTTGCTTTGTCTAGCTGCCCCGCCTAGCTTCCATATGGCCACCCATGTGCCCTCTTCCTCTTCCCACCACCCTATCCTTCATTCAATTTCCTCATAATGAGGTTCCCCGGACCCTTCCATTACTACCTTCCATTACTCCACTCATGTCAGCGGCTGCTCCTACCATGGGTTTCCTTCTATCACTGTGCAACTTGTCATTATTGGTATGCCTGCCCTCTCACTTGACCCCGAACCTCTATCGCTCTCCTCCATCCTCAACCACAACTGTACTAGCTCTGTGTCATCCTCCGCCCTACCCTGTCCTACATGCTGCCCCACCTACCTTCACTTCCTCCCACTTCCTAATACCCCATCTATCCTTTGGTCCAGGTGGTTGGCTTATATCGCCTCTACCTCCCATCCCCTCTAGCCCACCTTATCTGTCGTCTCCACTTCTCCCCTGCAGCACTTCAATCAAGGGTTTTCTCCCTTCTCCTTGTCATTTTCTAGAATCTCCTCTAGCCTTCTCATCCCTTCCATTTGTCTTAACTCTTCTCCCCTTATATATAGGTTTCTACCTGCCTGTCTGCACCCCTAGTTGGCAAGATTATCTGCTGCCACGTTACCTATCCTGCGGTCGGGATAATGTAGCCAATCTGTTGAATTAGATTTCCAACCTCTTGGATGAGCTGTGCCGTCCTCTAGCTTTGGCTAATTTTCACCCATGATGTTCCTTGCTGGAGTTTTTTCACCATGTCTATTGCCAATTTCAAGTCTCCTTCCACCTCCAGCCTTTGAAACCTTTCCCTTGCTGCGATTTCCCTTCCCTGCTTCAATGCCTTGGAGCTCTGCTTCGTCGTTGCTCGCAGTGTCACAATCCATGGAAAACAGGCGAATTGTATTACCTTTGTCATCTCTGAACGCTCCTCCAATCCCTGCCGCCCTCGGATTCCCTTTCTCAGCTTCATCAAATTTGATTTTAATGAAATCTTTATGAGGCCGTGTGAAAATGTTTGCAGACTCACAATGGGGGGGATCTTGTTTCCATGTAGTGGGGGTCAGCATGCTTGGCTTTAAGCTTAGTCCCATCATTATTTGTTCTTCATGTGGATTTGTTTCCGAGTCCTTTGCATATCTCAACAAGGATCATTTCTCTTATGTTCTGGATTATCATTTTCCATCATTTTGCTTCTGATCTCATTTCCCCTTTGAATATTTTTCTATTTCTTTCCTTCCTGATTGCCCATAATATGAAACCTAATGATATTCTCTAGCCACGATTCAGAATGGAGTTTTGGTAAGGCTTTCTTCGCCAATTGTCCATTGTTGCTTTCATACTTAATTGGTTCCTGTCATTGACTCCAAAGAGTTGTTCATGGTTTCTCCATAGGTTTTCACTGTATCTACAGGCATTGGTCAGATGTTCCACTGTAGAGCGAGGGTCCCTGCAAGCCTTTTTTCTGAAGTTGGTCCCAAGTAAGTGCTCACCCATGCCGGAATATCCACATGAAGAAAGCGATTTTCGGCCATGACTTTTCTTGCCAGATTTTGTCCCATATATGTGTCCCTTGTTGCAGGTGGTGTGTTGCTTGCAGATGATATACCTCTTTAATCGTAAATATTCCTTTGATTTTATACCCCCATCTTATTATGTTCGGCCCTTCCGCTATTGCAATTTTCTGGGTTTCCATCTCTTTCTCATAAACCTCCCATTGGGTGATTTCTGGATCACCTGGCCAATCTTGTTTCTATTTCCATTTTCTCCAGTATTCTCCTGGGTCCAAGCTCCAAAAAAAATTCACTGTTTGGTCTACAGGGTTATTGGTATATTGGCATACTACTCCTAGCTCAGGTCTGTTATTAAGTTTTCTCTCTATTGCCACGCCTCTTACCATAATTTTGCTTTGTCTCCTCCTCTTATTTCCCAGAAGCTATGAGTTCTTATCAGTTCTCTATTTTCTGAGGCTAATTTCCATATGGCTGATCCCTTAATATTTTCCTGGACTCTCAACCTTCCTTCAATAGAACTCGGTAATCAATATTTCCTCCCCCATATTTCCTTCCATAGGTCTGCTCCTCCCTAGATCCATCTCCACTAGAGCTTTTCCCCCATGACCTTATTGAGAATGTATGGGTCTCTGAGACCTAACTCACCTTCTTTTGGAGGTTTGTTGAGCTAATTCCAAGATAGTAGGGCCCTTTTTTTTTCTATTCTGGGCCCTTGCCACAAAAACTTTTCGAAAATGGAAATCATCATTTGGAAAACTATTTTAGGCATCGCTTGGGTAGATAATTGGTAAATCGGAATCGATTAGAGCACTGATATCAGTAGTATAACATGAATTGGCATATTCAATGATTTAATGTCCAATTATGCATTCTCCCTTGGATCTTTGCCAGTAAGAACTTCCAGTTTGCCACTCTAGTTTGTTGGTCACTTATTTGTATTCCTAGGTATTTAGAGGGGAGATTACCAATGCAGAATCCCATTATTCTTGCTACAAAGGCCTGTAATGGGGTTTTTGTATTAAAGAAAAATATGTCAGACTTTTCCTTATTGATCTTCGTCCCCGAAATGCTCGTGGAGTCATTTAGGATCTCCATCAACCCTCTGGCTTCCCTGAGGGTTGCTTGTCCTAACATCATTATGTCATCGATGAGACATTGGTGAGTTACCGGTAAATCATTCCCCCACATTATGAGGCCTGTATACTGTTCATTTTGTACTTTCTCTTTTACATACCTTCCTAGTCCTTCCGCAGCAAGTATAAACAGGAACGGTGATATCGGGTCACCTTGCCTGAGCCCACAGGTTGCATTGAATGCCTATGTGGGCATCCCATTGAGGAGGATTGAAAAAAATGGGGTTGATATCATCAACATTATCCAGCTTATCCATCTTGCATCAAAGCCAAACGCCTTCAATATTCCATGTTGGTACTTCTAGCCCAAGCGATCACAGGATTTTGATAAGTCTAATTTTACCAGCAGTCCTTTGATCTTTTTGGTCTTTAATGAGTGTATTTCCTCTTCTGTCGTCACAATACCATCCACTATTTGTCTCCCTTTAACAAAAAGCATCTGTTCTTGAGAGATTAGACCAGGTAGGATAGGTTTGAGGCAATTCGCCATGATTGTAGCTGTGATTTTGTAAATTACATTGCAGAGTGTTATAGGTCTGAAACCTTGCGGTTCTTCCAAGTGGTCTGTTTTGGGAATGAGGGCAAGAAAGGTGGAATTCAGGGTCGGGTGCACTCTTTTATTACGTCAAGACTCCTCCACTACTTTCACAATATCATCCCCCATGAATGAGCACGTAGCCTGAAAGAATTCAGCTATGAACCCATCTAGGCCTGGAGCTTTGTTTTTTGCTATAACTTTAATGACTTCTTCTACCTCTGACTTAGAGATTTCCCTTAGAAGGGCCATGTTATGTCCCTACTCACTAGGTGGGGAATATGCCGAGTGATTTTGTTTATATTCTCTGCCCTGTCTAGATTAGATTCCATCAGTAGGCTTTGAAAGTGTTGAACTAACAGGTTCTCCATATCTTCCTTTTGAGTAAGGCAGTTTCCTTGTTGATTGACTAGGGAGAATATCCTATTTTGTTGCCTGTGTTGGATCATGGCTTTATGAAAAAACCTATAATTCATTTCCCCTTCCTTTAACCATTGGATTCTTGATTTCTGCTTCCACGGTATTTCTTCTTGTTACCTCCTTTCCTCCAATTTATTTATCAGTTTCCCTTCTTCCTCCACTAGAGAATCAGTTCTACCTTCATTTATGATCTATTGTTGTACTTTCCTCATCTTAGCCTAGATCAATTCCTACTCCTGTTGAATGTTCCCAAACTCTTTCTTGTTCCATTTTTTAATTTTACCCTTGATATCTTTGAGTTGGAGTTAGAAAGTATGCATTAGATTTATGCCTTCTTTCTCGCTCCCATTCCACCATTCCTTCATTTTCTTAATGAAGGTCGGTTCTCTTAGCCAAAAGGCTTCAAACCTGAAGGGTCTATTTGAATGCCCTTGTTTCATGTTCACTTCTAGTTTAATTTGCCATGATCCAAGCCTAAGCAAGGTAGGATAGATGCCTCATAGTAAACATCTTTGCTTATGAGATTTTATGTTGCTAGGTATCTATCAAGACGAGATGTTATTTGCCTGTTTGCTCCCCATCTGTTGTTCCACGTATATTTACCATTAATTGTTGGGATATCCACCAGGTGCAGCTCTTCTTGGATATCCCTAAATTTCTCTATTTCTGGCTCCTCCCTTCGCATTCCTCCTTTTTTCTCCTCTAACGATGTTATCAAGTTGAAGTCACCTGCTAATAACCATAGCTTTTCCTCATGCATTTGGTTTAGAGTCTTTATTCTCTGGAGGAAGTTTTCCTTTTCTAATGGGATGTGTGTGACATAAACTGCAGAGAGAAGGAACCAGTCTTTATTTCCTATGAGGCGGAACTACCCTGTGAGGATGCATTGCATGCCTATCCAGTAGTCTACAATTACCTCTTCTAGATTCCACAAAATTTCTATCCCTCCTGCGGTGCCTCTTGCATCTATTGCCATAGCCTCATACCTCAGTTTCGGCTTACTTATCATCTAGTTTCCCTCCTGTGACCTTAGTTTCTTGAAGAAGCATTAATTGGAGTTTCTCTTTTCTTAGTCTCTCTGCTAAGTATCTATGTTTTTCTTGGTTGTTTAGGCATGTTATGTTCCAGGATGTTACTATCACTGGGAAACTTTATTTAATTGTTGGTATACCATTGATAGCGATACCACCTTGCCTATGTTCACCAAAATTTCTCCCATAATCTGTATGAATTCTTGTAGGTTTCTCCGACCCCTTTTCTTCCCCCCTTTTTCTTTGTTTGGATACTCATGGGGGTATTCCTAGTCCGGCCCTAATTGTTCTGCAATCTCGACCTATCCCTGTCCTTGCTTGGCTTGATACTATTGGAAAGTCTCTTTGTACAGTTTTTTTTGGTCTTCCAGAACAAATCTTTCATCTAAGTGTCTCCATTCATTCAACAGTTTATTCAGGACTTCTTCTTCCATGCTAAGTTTCTCTCCCTTGCTTGGGTCAATTTCCATTATGGTGGTTTTGGTCCTATCTGTTCTTCTTTGTCCTCTTTGTCTATGAGATCTCCTTGGGCTTTCTACTTGGGTTTTAGTTTGACTTGACTAGAGTTGCTCTCTTTTCCTTTATCCTGATAATCCATGGATTGGATCTCTCTTTCTTTGTCTTCTTCTACCTGTAATACTTCAATCTATTTTTACTACTCGACTAGGCTTGGTATTCTTTTCATGGGTTATGGGGTTCCTTTGGTTGCCTCCTCTTGGTTTTAACTTATCAAAACCCTTCCTTTCTATCCTGTGGTTTCTTTTATTACTTGTCCTTATTCTCCATCTCCTCCATGTTCAATGGGCATTCCTTGAATAAATGACCATATTCATGGCACCTTCGACATCCGAACGGGATATGTTCATAGTCTAAGGTACGTTGCCAAACCTGTTCATAGTATTCTAGCTCCACAGATTCGGGTATGGGTTCAACTATGTTCATATATACACAGATTCTCTCATAGGATGTATATTTGCCTCTTTTTGTCGTTTCTGTTATTTTGACAAATTTTCCTATCATATTCCCGATACACTTTAATATTTCTGGGTCCCAAAAGTCCATCGGGAGGCCAAACAATATTACCCATACTGGGGCTGCCATGAATTTCTCCTTGTCGAGGTCATAACATTCTTCCCAATATCTCATGAACAGACCAACATTATAATGGAAATAAAGGTGATTTTCAAATAGTCTTTCTTTATCTTGCGGGTTTGAGAATATTACCGTAAATAATCCTTTGGCTCCCAACTTGAGTTCGATATGGCCCTTGGGTTGCCATTTCTGTTGTATCGACTTGGTAAGGTATTTCTCCATTGGCCACACTCCTATGAACTTACAGATCAACGTGTGGTCCTTCATGAAGCTTTTGTATCTCTCCAGTTTGTTCATCAGAATGATGAATCTCGATTTCTCTGTTGCACATGGCAGGCATTTTCCCCTGCTACAAGCCTGCCACCACACCCCGAGGACAGGTCCTATCGTTTGGTTCGTTTCCTGCACTTGCGGCTAGTTGCTTGGGTTCTGGCGAGAGTCCCCTACCACGGCATCCTGGTGGGAGGGGATCTCCCCCCCCCAACTTCCTCTGTCAACCTAACCTGGCTAGCGTCTTTGTTGTGTGCAAGCCTACTATTACTATCAGGGGGTTAGGTTCGCGGCTCAGATTAGTTCATAGCATTCATGGGTCTGCTAGGGTTGCAGAGCTCAACATTACTCATAAGTTCGTAAATATAATTATATATATTTATTAATTGAAAGAGGTTAAGGAATTAATTTATAAATTAATTAAAACAAAAATTAAAAAAATAAAATCTCACTAAGAATTAATGAAGAAAAGGGTTGTTGAGAATTAAAATTGATAATTAATTAATAAGAATCAGTTAAAAATAACCAAGTTTTTTAAAATAAAAGATTTTGAAGAATTGAAATAAGAATTTTAAAATTTTAAAATTAATAGTAGAAATTTTAAGGAATAGAATAAAATAATGAAGCTTAAGAATTAAAAAGGATTTAATTAAAATAAGGGTTACAGTATGACTTGAGCATAAAAAAGAATTAATAGAGAATAAGAATTAATTAAATTATGATATTAGGACTGGTTTATAATAAAGTTAGAAATTTCTAATTAAAGACTGATTGATTGAATTAACAAAATTAAAATTATAACATTTATAATTAAAAGAAAAAGAGGGCTCATAAGGTTAGGAATTAATGGGTGAGATGGTAAATTACTGGTTTCCAAAATTGGCTAAGCTTGTAACCATCTTCCCTATTAAATTTATTACGATTCTTCTCGATTTCGAGGGCTTCTTGAATAATCTGAGAGTTGTATAATTTTATAGAGGCTAGGATTTTTGATTGATCAAAAAAAAAATTAAGTGCTTGGATTTAAATGAGTGTTCAATAATGGTAGATTTTGAAAGACGGTTATGGTTGGTGTCAGCTATGTGTTCCTTGAGGTGGCCTTTGAAAGGATGACAAGTTTGGCCAATGTAAGATTTTCTACAAGAACAGGGGATCTGCTATACCCCTAATCTTTGCATAGGATTTGATATGTCTTTGGTTGATCGGAGCAATCGCTTGAGGGTTTTAGGGGGTTTAAATACATTTTTTATGTTTTTCTTGGCCAAAATTTTCGTGATAAGATCAGTGGTTCCTTTAGTGTATGGGAGGGTGACATAGCCACAGGCGGGAGAGGGATCTAATTTGGTGGATTTAGGGTGAGAAAAAAAATGGAAGGCTTTAAATATTTGAGCAGAAGAATAGCCATTGGCTTTGAAAGCCTTGACCAGGTGGTATTTTTCCGTTGGAATAAACTGGGGAGCAAAGTTTTGCTTTCTTCATTATTTCTACAATATTTTCAAAGATATTATTGTAATATCCAAAGACTACTACAAGGCTACTAAGACCGATCCGTTGAATGAAAATTTTGTCACTTGGAAGGGACATTAGACCTTTTTTCTGTTAATTCTCCTTCCCTGTCCATGTGAGGTAAGCATTGAATCTCCTTTCTAAGCTAAACCCTAAATGGTTCCTTAGCAAGGGTTTTGTTTTGTTTCATGTCATAATGTAATATATATATTTGTGTATCCAATAGAGTTTTTGACGATTTATAATTTGTACATGTGATGGTGTTGTAGAGAAATTTAGTTATTTTTCAATATAGACAATAATTTTATTCTCTTTGTTAATTTTATATCTAGTTCTTGATCTACATAGCGCATCATAATTTTTTACATAATCTTGTTGAATGGTGTTTTCATTGATGTCAACATCGTCTTTGAACACTCTTAATATTCATCTAGGATGCATTGATTAGAAGCTCCGATGACAAGAAGCCCTAGAAGAGTGGAAGGGATACCCTAGATGCCCTACACTTGTGGTGGAAAATGGATGTAAAGGATAGTCATATTGATTGTGAGACCATCTTAATTTGATTCTTCTTGTCATGTCGATTCCAATTGTAGGTGGCACATCACATGGGTCCCCTCGGTTGAAGAGATATGGTTACTTGAAGATGAAACCCCAAAATTATGGTCAAAATACCAAAAGTGATTGAAAAAGGCAGCTTAATGTTTGGTCAATTAATGACTCTTATCCTAAAAAAATCAATTATTTTGTATGGTAAATAAATGCCTTTCAGATTAATCAGATCATTAGGATTTATGATATGATTAATCTGAAAGACATTTATTTAAAATATAGATCACAAAAGTCTTAGATCTAATATTTTGAGTGAGTTTTATCTGCCCTCAAAACAAAAACTATCCTACCCTAATTTGATTCAATTTACAAAATAGGATTTAACAAGTTATTCTATTAAGAAAAGTATTCAAATATTGGTGGATCAAGTCAGTTTCAAAAAATAATTAAATTTGGCTCCAAAATTTTAATTTTGAAAATTCAAAATTTGAATTTTATATTGTTGACTTTATGACTTGTTGGGCTAGTCGACCCCTCTAGAAGCCCCATCCCTGTAATATAAACAGAGCTTGGATCTTTCCATTAACATAATCAATTGATTGATCTATCCTTTTGATTATAATAGGCCTGGGCTCAACGTGATATTTGAAAAAGGCCAAACCTATTCAAGGGTACGTTGAAGCTTCATTATTGAGATTACTGTTTGTTGTGACAAAAACGTAATCTGAGAAGATCTGAAGGAGTTTCTTGGCCTGTTCTAAGGCCTCTTGTCTAGAAATCTCTATAGCCTCCATTGCCCCTTCTAAGGAAGATTTTTGGCCCTGTTTATGGTACATCTTCTGAGCCTTTTTGTTGTCCCTTCTGAGGAATATTTTTGGCCCTGTTTATGGTACATCTTCTAAGCCTTTTTGTGGGTTCTGGGGCTCGTCATAGGTTCTGCTCTAAGGTTTTTTTAGCACTGATTTGGAAGGGTTTTGTGGCTTATCTCCCACCAACTCTGAGCCTGCTTTATATGGCTTTTCAGAATCATCTTTGGCCTCATTCCAAGGTTGTTCTGAGATTTATCTGCAATCTTGTGAGCCACGCAAACTAGTAGGATTGGAACTAGCAGTTGTGGCTCTTCGAGGTATTTGTTATATGTCGTATATATGAACAGGAATGCAATCCATTTATACTGTAATGCTTCTAATATTTCTTTTTTAATGATGACATAGAGCTATTTCGTTTGTTGGTCATGCCTCGAATACCCGTGTCGAAAAGGCCTCACCGTAACTATCAGAAGGGCGTAAGTCAGCAAATTCTTGTGAGCATTGATTGCTTTGGCTCTTTTATTGTTCTTCGCAATTCAATTCAGCATACTCTGTGAATGACACTGTAATGGGATTGATGTAATTGCCAGTGACAGGTGAACTACTTGG
The DNA here is from genome assembly GCA_000404065.3 of Pinus taeda. NCBI lineage: Eukaryota > Viridiplantae > Streptophyta > Pinopsida > Pinales > Pinaceae > Pinus > Pinus taeda. The sequence goes on from APFE030537059.1 coordinate 66,828, forward strand.
AAATTTAGGACAAACCAACAACTAAACAATCAAGCACAAGGGGCTGGTAGGATCCATCATTTGAACTTTGGATTTTATGAAATGGAAATAAAAAATGAAATGATATTTTAAGATCTATTAGATTAAAAATACTCTATGTGACCAAAATAAATTATTTTTCTTTTTTTTGAGGAAATATCTACACAGATTCACCCAAAGGGATCACATTCTGCTAGTTTATTAACAAAGCCTAACCGCAAAGGCTTCAAAGAGAATTGACCCCATGACCTCCTATTAGAGAGGTGCTTTAGTGATGAGAACTCGACCAAGATAGTTTATTAGTCCTTTTCCATAAGGGACTATAGTAATAGAAATGTCTCCTTCATATTAGTCGTTGCACATAACTCAAAAAATAAAAAGACATAAACCTAAATTTTTAATACAAGTGCCTTAGGGCAACCCTATAAGAAATTGACACTACTTTCTGGCAGCCCATGAATAATTCCACCTTCTTATTTGGCCTCTTCTCAAAGGAGAGGCACATAATAGATCAAATTCTTTAGTTAAAAAAGGCAAGCAATTGTTTCATACTCAAGTAATGCCATGAATTAGTCTAGCATTAATCGGATCATCCTTTTAGTTGGAGCTAGTAAATTAGGACGTTGGAGTATTTTTTTTAGTTGGAGTTCATAAATCATGGTTTGGATCCTCCTTCCAATTGTAGCTGGAAAATCTTGGGAGTTGGAGCTTCCTATTGACGTAATCTTTAAAAGACCCCTATTAAGAAGTGTTCAATGGTTTTTCTCCCGTAAGGCTTTCCACCTAAAAATATAGTGTATATTCTTTGATGTTGTGCATTGTTGCATGGTTTTTCTCATTTATATTTTAATTTAATGTTAATGATAATTAATGTTCTATGAAGTTAGAATTAACTTATTGAAGGGAAATATTGATTCACTCTCATCTCAGTATTTCCAACAAATCATTGTTCTTCTAATTATGTAATTATTGATTAGTTGATATGTTCTTATACATAAACCTTTTCATTGTTGAATAATGAATTTCAAAGTTACCATAACATTCAAATTACGATCAAAATTGATTATTATAGTTCTTATAATTGAAAACCCCTCATATGAAGATGTGCTGCTTGTATTATCTACTTGTAAAAAATGCACATGTATTATGGAAATACTTGTTTTTCTTATCTTTTTTATTATGTCATGTATTATTTTATTTGGCTTGTAGAAATAATTTACATTTGTGAATTTGGTTAATGAATATATATGTGTTTATATATTTTTTGTTTTCTATTTTATGTGAGTCGTGAGATGATTGCATGAATAACTAGTGGCTTCAGTAGTTGCAAACAAAGGATATCTAAGCCATCAAAATCACTTGGGGATTGCACCTAGCTGGGGGTCGCACAAGCCCTTAACATGGATGGATTTTTTCTCATGGAATTTCGAACCAGTGACCTTTACATTATTGAGTGCCTTAACAGAGCACTACACCCCATGAGATAATATATATGTATATTTTATTTGTATTGCTTCATTACATTCCTTGTAATAATTAATTACAAATCCATATAACATTATTCCAAAATAAAATGAAAGGAGGCTTGCTATGTTTTTTGTTGCATTGGAGGAAAAAGGCGATAGGAAAACTTATTGCCATTGCAGGCAATGCAATGGCCTTAATAGAAGAACAATCTTAATAAAAATAGTTGAAAGGTGTTGTAGATAGTTTGGGATGCTATCATTATTTGTATTTTTATATTTCATTGCATTCATAAAACTTTTTATTTCTTTAATATTGTTACGTTCAATATAAATTTTATTTTACTCTAATTTGTGACTATAAGGTTTGGGCCTACTAAGAGTGAGCTTGGGAATGTGCCAAGTAGTAGTAGAAATCATATTGTACATGTTGAGGAAGAATATGAAGTGAATATTGGAGATCAGATTGGTTCTATTGCCCAGAATATGACACTAATAATATAGTTTATAATGATGGTATAAATAGATTGATCTATGACACCTTTACTCCAATGGATGACAATTTTTAGGATATTCATGTTGTACCTCTAATTGAATTTCCATAACAATGAAGGCTCGAGAACTCTCTCTACTATAATTTTGTTGGTGAACTTGAAGGTATTGAATTGTTTGTTGAACACTTGTGTCACACAAATCCTTAGACATGTAATATAAATTGCAACATATATATAAATGTCTATTTTTTCATTTTTAATGTTTATGAATGTCCCAATGAAGGATGCAATATTTATGATTACTAAACCTAACTAATTGTTTTTTATGTCGTAGATTGTTGGGTGATTCTCTTACTATTCATAAATAATTTACCTCACACATAGCGAGAATTATCTACCATTATGAAAGAGTTTTTAATGGATTATTAAGCTATTAATCCATGCCATAATTATCATATTATATATTATGGACAATATGCATCTGAAACAAAATTCTAACAATGTTAAATTAATCGATATCAAACTTATCAAGTAATTAAAAATGTGTCTCATAAGGTTCTTCATTATATTCCCATAATTCAGCATTATGAAGATACAAATTTTTGAGTATGGGTTACATAAGAAGGATGACTAGTTTGTAGGATAGACATGAGGTTGATAATTCAGCCATAACAAAAGTACAAGGAATGGCCATGAAGGCAACCCCTAAAATTGCTCTTAATAGCTCTTTGTGAATGGAAATATGGCTTCAAATGAAGCAATACAGGAGATGTAATCAAAGTTGAATGAGAAGAATGATGAAATGTGATTCATGAGCCAACTGTTGTAATATGAAGGAAGTGAATTGAATGATGAACCTAAAATTAGCATAGTGTCTAATACCTTTGAAGATTGTCTTTCCTAGCTTGTAAATTCCTATGAAGGCAAGTGCAAATGTTCAGAACTACATCATTAAGTTTTTGTTCGTGTAAGTACAAAAACGATGAATGAGATAGAAAAAATAATTGTTTTGGGGGAGAACAGAGTTCATTGTTGAATAATTCAGTGAATTGCAAGTGCTTCAATGAAGTCAATGAAAAAGAAAAAGAGGCATGCAAACCCAAAAATAAGGAAGCTAAAACAAAGGCTTGCATTTTGGTATGAAATAATAGTTGAAGCTCAATTGACAAGGAAATTAAAAGAAGGAAAATTGCAAATAAGGAGAAGCACAATTTTAGGGAGAGCATCCATTTGATGTTATAAAGTATAAGTTGTAGGGATGCACAAGCATAGGAGGAGCAGTTTTAAGAATAGAGTTACAAAGGAGAAAATGTTTCATGCAAGAAATATAGACATAACCTTGCCAAGAGAATAATAGTTGGAAATAAAGAAAAAGTGAGCAATTATAGGAGGTAATGGTTTGTTGTTAAGATCTCAGGGGGAGTGGTCCTGTTATGCAACCAACTCACAAATTGATAGATCAACGACTTAAAAATTATCCTCTTCGAGGGGGAAACCTCCTTTACATTACATAAATGAACAATTTTTGGAAGATACAAATGACAAAACCTCATTTCTATATATGGGAGTCTAAGGGGCCACAATATAATCAGAGTCGACATAAAAATAATCATGTAAGGGCACAATAACAATAATAGTGGGCTTATATGGGGCACAACAATAACAATATGGGGACTACATGGACACAACATTATCAATAAGGGGGATATACTAACAATAACAATAAGGGAATGCACTAATATTATAAGGACCTAACATGCCCCTCTCCTTCAAAAGTGTTGTCCTCAACACTTGGGTAGTTTTGGATGCTTCTGTATAAAATTCTCATCCTCCCATGTGGAATATTCAGCAGGTAAGTTCTTCCACTTGATGAGATACTTTGATGATCAATTTCGGAGTTGTCGACTTATTGTTTCCATAATTGGTTCAGGTTCCAATATGATTTTTCCTTCTTCGTCAAGTTCTGGCAATATTGTTTGAACTAGGAGCTTGTCACCTATAACCTTCTTTAAGCATGAAACATGGAAGATTGGGTGCACTCTGGAAGATGAAGGAAGCTCCAATTTGTATGCCATAGTACCAATCTTTTGCAACACCTTGTAAGGACCATAATACTTTGGTGATAATTTATTATCCTTCTTAGCTTGCTTGAGGGACATTTGTTTGTATGATTGTAGCCGTAAAAATACCCAGTCGCCTACATCAAAACTTATTTCGCTACGATGTTGATATGCCTGTTTTTTCATTATATTTTTTGCCAAAGTGAGGTTATCCTTTAAGAGTTGGAAAACTTCTTGTTGATGCTCGATGTGATCTTCCACGGCTTGAACCTTAGAATTTTCTCTTAAATATGATGTGATGGACGGTGGATGATATCCATAAAGTGCCATAAATGGGGTC
>APFE030537059.1:71953-94055 GCA_000404065.3 Pinus taeda
AATCCTGAGTGCCCTCCTAAGGGAGAAGTGTGCAATTCCATAAGAATCTTTTGTTTTAGCTGGGAATTCTTACAGAGGTATAAGCGATCTTTGTACCATAACGAATCATTTTCCCAACTAAATGTATCTGATGTACTAGAATCTTGTTGTAACTTTCGAATAAGTGCCACACTTCTTCGTCATTCTTCCATTCCTCCCTTGCTTCATTTATCCAATCTGGTTGGATAATAGAAATGGCACACAACAATGCTTCCACATCCTCATCCGTTCTTGAGAGTGCATCTACCACCACATTTTGCTTCCCATTTTTGTAGATGATTTCAAAGTCATAACCCAACATCTTTGTGACCCACTTTTGTTGCTCTTCAGAGGATAATCTTTGTTCTTAAGGCTATCATGATCCGTTTTTACCTTGAAGTGTCTTCCCATTAGGTAGGGTCGCCTTTTCTTAAGTGCATGGAGTATTGCCAACATTTCCTTCTCATAAATAGCTTTGTGTAAAAACTTTCCCTTGATTGGACGACTTTCAAAAGCAATGGGTCTTTCATCTTGCATTAAAACAGCACCCATTCCATTTCCTGAAGCATCACATTCCACAATAAAGGTTTTTGTGAAGTCCGGTGTAGCTAAGACAGGTGCTTGGCACATTGCCTCTTTAAGATGTTCGAACGCCTTTGTTGCTTCTGGAGTCCATGAAAATGCAGCTTTCTTCAATAATGTTGTTAGAGGTGCTGCTATTCTCCCATAATTCTTAACAAACTTGCGATAATACCCTGTCAACCCGAGAAATCCTCGCAGATGCTTTATGGATGTGGGGATTCTCCATTCCTTAATGGATTTTATTTTGTTAGGGTCTACCTTAACACCCACATGAGATACAATATGACCCAAATATTCCACCTCCACTCCAAAGAAACATTTGGAGGTTTTTGCATATAATTGTTTCTCCTCCAATAGTTTTAGCACCCTGTCCACATGTTGAACATGATCCTTCCAAGACTTGTTGTAGATTAGTATATCATAAAAAAAATACTAACACAAATTTTCTAAGGAAGGGTTTGAAAATGAATTCATCAAACCTTGAAATGTATAAGGTGCATTGGTACGGCCAAAGGCATGACCAAAAATTCATAATGACCCTCAAGAGTTCTAAATGATGTTTTCTCAATGTCTTTAGCCTTCATCTTTAGCCTTCATTCTTATTTGATGATATCCTGAATGAAGATCCAACTTGGTGAAGTAAATTGGTCCATGTAATTCATCCAATAATTCATCAATGACAGGAATGGGAAATTTATCTTTAATAGTGATCTTGTTGAGCTCCCTTAATTTAGATACATACACCATGATCCATCCTTCTTGTGCACCAATACGACTGGAGCAAAACTTTGACTAGCTTGAATTATACCAGACTCTAGCATTTATGCAATCATACGTTCAATTTCACTCTTTTGGGCATAAGGATATTTGTAAGGTCTCGTGTTTGGAGGAACACTTCCTGGAATCAAGTGAATCACGTGATCATGATTATGAATAGGTGGGAGGCCTTTGGTAGTCTCAAACACCTTGGAATGATTGTCCAATACTTTTTGGAGATCTTGAGAAATAGATGATTTCGATGTTTGAACCCCTAGTGAGCATAATTGTGCAATTAAGCCTCGTTGTTATTTCTTTAGAAGATTTGTCATGCCATTAGAGCTGATTATCTTTCCTCATTTCCTCACATTACTCCTTAATTCAACTTCCTTTCCTTCCCAAAAAAAAAATCAAGAAAAGTTCTTGAAATTTGAACGTTATCATCCCCAAATATTGTAACCATTGGACTCCTAGTACAACACCAACATCACCCATTAGAATGGAAAGAATTAAAGTATTCAAGACATATTCCCCCATGGTTAGCTTGATATTATGGCACTTTCCAGAGCAATTTATAGTTCCTCCATTTGCAACCATCACTTGACACTCTAGTGTTGGATATATGAAGCAATTCAATTCCTTGGCTATCTTACAATGAATAAAATTATGGGTACTACTTGAATCAATCAACACTATTACCTTTTTATTTTTGATATATCCTTCTATCTTTAGAGTTTGAGGAGTAGTAATTCCTACAAATGCATTACAAGATATGGTCGGATTCATTTCTTCTTTCTCTGGGGTTGGTTCCTAGTATGTATCCTCCTCTTTTGATGTTTCTTGTTCCTTTTCTTGTTCCTCTTCATAATCTATGTAGAATAATTTTTTCTCAGCACACTTATGAAATCTAGTGTATTTTCTATCACAACTGTAACAAATCCCTTTTTCTCTTTTTTCCTCCAATTGTTGTGGTGTTAACCTTGTAGGTTGTGGAAGACTAGGAGTAGCAACACATCCATCTTTATAGTTGTGAGTGGTAGACTTCCTTGTTGCCATAATTTTGCTTTCAACTTTTCTTGCCACCCTGAATGCCTTCTCCAATGAATCAAGTTACCAAAGGCAAGCCTCATGTTGGATTTTATCTTTTAAAGTCCCTATGAAAGCATCAATCATATGCCCCTTTGGAATATCAGTTACCCTAATATTCAATTTTTGGAAGTCTTCAATGTGCTTTGCCATTGAACCCTTTTGTTTGAGATTTATCAATTGGCTAAAGAAGATGTTTCTCTTTGTATCTTCATAAAGTGCTATCATTTCCTCCGTAAAAATTGACCAGGCGACAAGTGGTTTACGAGAACAAATCCATATTTACCATACAAACTGATTGGGTTCTAAATATACAGATGCAATACGTACCTTTTGTAAGGGTTTCACATCATGTAGATCAAAATATTGCTCCATCTGTAGTATCCAAGTTACCGGATCCTTGCCATAAAACTTCCTCATATCTATATTTGGAATATGGTGGTTCTTGAATCCCACATTGGAGTCTCCAAAATTGTAATTGATATTCCTTTGTCTTCATCATGATTTTGATGGATTGCCTTGTCACCACTGGGACACCTTTCTTCTAGCAACTTTTCCAAACCTTCCTTCAACTGCTCTATCTTGACATTCATCATTTCTTCCATGTCTTCTTTTAAACCATCATTCAAAACTCCCACTTCCATTTTTATACCTTCTATGCCATTCTTCAAACCATCCATCTTAGCTTTTGTTACTTTTTGTCAAAGCAAAATTTGTTGCACTTGGTCTTGTAATTTTGATATATCATGTTGCATTTCTTCCTCTTCTTCATGCATCATAGTAGATATTTTGGGTTACTTACTAGTTGTTTCCATTTTATTTCTTTGGGTCATGAATTAACGCTATTTATTCTTCACTATTCCCTTTGAATCACTTCCAACTAATTTTTCGAACAAAACTTATGCAAATTTTAAAAAATACACACCTTTTTCTTGCTTTGTAGGAGCTCGATATTGAATCTATTGTATCTATGTAATTTCAAATCTGCATGGTCTAAAATTTATTCCTGTGGTAGCCCTATGAGTCCTCTTTCCAAACCCACAAGTTTGATTGATATTGGATTCTCCAAGGAAGCATTATGTTAAATCTCCCACGATGGCCTAATTATGGACTGGTTTAGTAGAGCGAAGTTGTACAGGATGCCACATGTCACCGTTTCAACCTTCGACTTTGAATTTCTACATGAAAAACTATAGTTCGTGAAATTTCAACCACTTTTTACATAATTCAAATCTGATGCCTGAAATGAAAGTTATGATGATTTTCCCTAGGTCACCTTTTTGAGACAAAATTCTGGAGCTTGCAAAGACCCTAACTTCCTCAGATCATAGCTCTAAAAATAGAGTGAGACAAGATCTGAAATTTGGGCACAAAATTCATCAAGATTTCAGCTCTGCGTGGTTTTAATTTTAGCTTCTGAAGCTTCGTAGAAACAAATTTATAGTGAAAATTCCACAATGACCCATTTGAAGCAGTGAAACCCTAGAATCCAAAGCTCTAATACCAAATGTTATGCAACCAACTCACAAATAGATAGATCAACAACTTAAAAATCATCCTCTTAAAGGGGGAAACCTCCTTTAAATCACATAAATGAACAATTCTTGGATGATAAAAATGAAAAAAACTCCATTCTATATATAGGAGTTTAAGGGGTCACAATATAATTAGAGTCGACATAGCAATAATAATGTAAGGGCACAAAAATAAAAATGGTGTGCTTCAATGGGGCACAATAATAACAATACAGGGACTACATGGGCACAACAATAATAATAAGGGGAATATACTAACAATAAAAATGAGGGAATACACTAGTATTATAGGAACCTTACAATGAGGTAATGGTTTGTTCTTAAGATCTCGGGGGGAGTCATCCTCTAATTTTATCTAAGAAGCATGTTGGTGATAGGGGGAGTTCAAGGAAAGAGTGTGCACAAACACAAGAAGAGTATATTCCATTTTTCACTGATGTCAAAGGGGTATAGTAATCAAACATTAGGAGATGATAACTTAGTAGTAAACAAGCATATAGGGGGAGTACCGTTCAACAAGTAAATAAAGGGATTATAGCCCAAGATCATCAATGAATAAGTATATGTCTGGTGGTGTTTCCATCAACACTGAAGGGGGATATTGTTGTGCATATGTTTTCATTGATGTCAAATCCAATGCATTGATGGCAAAGGCTAGTATCATGGGATATTCTTGAATTTGTTGCACAGTCTTTGATGTCATTAATGAGAGAGCTTGTTGAGAATTCATGATTGGAGTGAAGGTTGAAGGAATATTTACTTCAGTTGTCTTGATCAAATAAATATGAAAATTATTTAACTAAATAGGCCACTCAAATATATTTCCAACGCTATGTGGAACTTATTCTAACTTCCTAGGAATGAAGAGAAAACTTGATTTGAAAGTACAAGCAAGATTCAAGATAAGTTATGCTTCTAGATTTGCTTAAGTATGGAGAGCAGGCTCCTCATCGACTCAATGCCAAAAGGCAAAAGTTAAATGATCAAGAGGAAGTGTGACAGTTAGTGGGTGATAGGGTGGAAAGGCCCTTGGTTATAGCTCCCGCTCATAAGGACCTTGGAATAAGCACCCAGGAACTTATTGGACTACCTAGCCAAAGGTACTATTAGAAACAGTAAATATCATTAATAGAGTGGCGAGCAGTGGGAAACAAACTGACAGGTAACATGACATGGAGCTCGAATAAAACATGATAATTGCCAAGCTAGTGATGTGGCAACAATGAGATGATGACACATGGTTGTGACATATACGTTGATGATGTGGCACCTTAAGATGAGGACATGGGTGGGTGGATTTGGCCTTTTTGGGTGGAAAAGTGGCTCTTTTCTAAGTGAGGCATGACAGTGATGTGGCATGATAGAGAGATGATGTGGAAGGTTGAGGAGAAAACATGTGGCAGTGATATGGCATGAGGTCACATGGAAGATAATGTTGTGGCAAAGCCTTGATATTTGTGTCAGTAGTTCATTTGGTAGAGTTTTGTAGTGTTAATAGACTTTGGTAAATCAAAGGGCCTGCCTACCATCAACCACCACCCACAGCCCATTGTCGCAAGAACAAACATTGCAATCTAGTGGTGAGAAATGAATGGAAAACATAAATTTATCGTCAAGTAAACCACTGTCAGGTGGCACTTCCATCGAGTGGTGAGTGGTGGATGGTAGTTGAAGCTCGAGCAATAGAAGAATTCTAATAGATGGAAAAATCCACAGTATATAATTTTCCATCAAATGGACTACTAATAGAATACTGGTGGATGTGTATAGGCTGAAGCAATGAGTGGTGAGTCAATTAAGGATCGACCTTTGGTCATGGCACTTGGTTATATTGGGCTAGGGACTAAGTGCCCATGGGCCTATCGTTAATCAGAAATCAAAGCAGCAAAATTCTGGACAAAGGCTGACAAGAAACAAGTGATGGGATGATGGAGGACCAAATCTCAGTCACAACCCTTAGTCATATACATTATGGAACTAATCACAAAGGTGTTATACCAAAGATCACATTGAGAGGGGAAGGTGAATTAGTGTGGCAACAATTTTGTTATTTCACAAATTTTTATCAATGAAAATTGATGTAGAAATGTATCATAATTATTTGCAACATATCAATAAATAGAATAATGCATCAAGAAGCCATCCTCACATCAACAATACATAAAGAAGACATCACATCAACACTAAGGACACAAGATTTTACATGGAAACCCATACGAGAGAAAACCACAAATTCCTTTTCTTCTTCTTTAATTCATTACATATATTTGTAGACAATGACCTTCTGCTGGCACCCACCCCAAGATATGCAAGCAACTACTTGTAGTAAGCTACAACTGTATTGAGTCACCAACCTTGAAAAAGTGCAAGTAGCTACTCATGATAGGCTATAACCTGATTGAGACACCAAATTTAGAGATGAGCAAGCTTCAACTTGCTCCAGGCTTCAACCTGATTGAGGCACAAACCTTAGTAATATGCAAGCTTCGATTTGTTCTAGGCTCCAACCTAATTAAGGCACCCACCTCCTTCTTCAACTCTATGTGGACCATTTTTCAAAATCTTTTGGATTGGATCCTCTTACTCTTTAATCAATATATATCTTCAACCTATACAAACTACTACTATCATACTATTGTCAACAACCTTTCATACCTTGTCCAAACTATGTTCCAACCTTCTCATGAATTTGGTAACAAAAAACCCTTCTCAAAACCTATTCTTTCAATATACCCAACATCGACTACAACATGTTATAAGCTACCAAAACACATATCGCTGATTTTGAAAGTTAATAAAACTTCATCAATGATTTTCATGCCTTCATAACTAAACCCTAATTACCATGCTTCTTCTGAAATCCAATTTGGCTAAAAATGAGCCTAGAAACCCCCAAAAACCATATAAAATCAAATATTAAATTAAATGTTCTACAAAATGATGTTAGGTCCCTATACTACTAATGTAACCCCTTATTGTTATTAGTATAACCCCCTTATTATATTGTTGTGTCCATGTAGTCCCCATATTGTTATTATTGTGCCCCATAGAAGCACACTATTGTTATTATTGTGCCCCATAGAAGCACACTATTATTATTATTGTGCCCTTATATTATTATTGTTATGCCGGCTCTGATTATATGATCCAAGATCTTTTGCTTATAGATGTGTTAAATAATTACATGCATAAATTGTAACTCAATGGAGAAAACTTAATGTGCACATGAGTCAAGAGGAGAAACACATAAAGAAAGAAGACAACAAGACTTGATAACGGAGTTCGTCCATCTTGGACTACGTCTTTGGGCACTGCTCGATCAATGGGGAGGCCTTCATTCATTAAGTGACATGAAAAAGAAGAGTACAAGCATCAGTTACAAAAAGGAGTCTTATACCTCCATACTGAAAAATGGCTTAAAAATGCAGAACTCATATGGAGAAACGGATAGCACCATTGTTTTCATGGCGTTGAGAAGGGCTGAAACCATATAAAATTTGTCAATTTCTGAGAAAATGAACTTCTGCCCCTCCTGCAAGTTCATGCCTCGAACCGTATGCACTTCCCTCTCCCCCTGCACTTTTCTACGTTCATTGTGTTTTATAACATTTTTTTTGTTACAAGGACGCTTAAAGCGGGGAATCTATTTGTTTATAATAGAATCTGTTTGAATGAAAGGATTAGTAGGCGTGATGAATCCGACCGTCCGACCTTTCTTCGCAACAAAACCCCGAAAATAGCCTTTTTTCGTTCAAAACAATAATACACGAATACACTAAAAAATTCGACCACAAATATTTAAAGCCAGAACTCAAATTATATCAAGTCTGCCCTATTCTCCTGTCAGGTCTACGCTTTATCACAAGTCGCAATGACCCTTGTAGCGGGGATCACCGATCACCGATCGCCAATATCACTAATATCAGTGTATCACTATCGACCCCATCGGCATATCGCAATATCACTATCGCAACGGCCCCGGGGTCTTTCCTCTGATTGTATCGATCGTCGATCCGTCGATCAGATCCTGACCGTTGATCTGGCAGATCCAACGGCTCTGATTTAATGCAACATCATTTTCCGCTCCACTTGGTTTCCGTCATTCCTTAGTGTTTTTTTTTTTCTCGCGATCTCTGTTTTCTGCCATTCCTTAGCGTTTTTCTCTGCGACCTCTATTTCGCTATTTGAAGATTTTAGAGGTTTTAGGACCCATTTTGGATCAATCCTCCCCATTAAGGAGCTTTTGGTCCGCCGAAAGCTTTATCAGTCAATTGGTAAGTGAGGGAATTGTTCCCTCACTCTTTCCTTCTCTAGCCATTTTGCCTTGCTAGGGTGCATCCCCTTGAAACAAACTCGAAGGTATTCCACATCTCTCCATCGTGAAGTCCTAGTTCTTCTGTCAAGGATGACTTCTTCAGGTAACTCATTGAGATACTTTGGTGCAAAATCATCAACTATAGGAACTTTGCTCACCTCCTCGGTGTCCATAATCAATGGTGGTTCATACAACTTTAAGTTCTCCACATTCACTACAGAGTACATCTGCATATATATCGGCAAATCGAGACGAAAGGCATTGTTTCCAATCTTCTCCAAAATGGTGAATGGACCATACCAGATTGGTCACAAATTCTTCCCTTCTCCCTTCATCCTATCCTTGCTGATATGGAACCACACTTTATCACCCAATTGAAATTGATGGTCGACTCGGTGTTTGTCATGTCGAGCCTTGTAGCGCGCTTGACTTTTCTCCAACTGCTCCTATACTACTTGGTGAATCTATTGGATCCACTGGATGAACTATTGTGCTTTGTCCCTATCATTATGTCCACTGGAGTCATCTTCCCTTCTAAAGACCATATCAAAAGGGTCCTTTTTCAGGTAACCAAAACATGTCTCAAATGGTGAATGTTGTGTAGATGAGTGCACTGCTCGATTGTAGGAATGTTGCACATATGGAAGATGCTCATCCCATAACTTAGGATGTTTCCCACAATAGCCTCACAACAAATGTACCACGATGCGATTGACAACCTCTGTCTATCCGTCAGTCTATGGATGAAATGTCGTGCTTCTTTTCAACTTGGTGTCCATCATCTTCCACAAGCCGGTCCAAAACTCTCCGAGAAAGTGAGAGTCTCGATCTGACACAATCGATGTGGGCAACCCAAAATGGACCCAAACATGCTGAAAGAAAAGATGAGCAGTCTTCTCTGTAGTGATCTACTTTTTACAGGGCATTAAAATACACATCTTATTAAAACAATCAATGACGACATACAAATAGTCATGAATTTTTCTAGACAAAGGCAAACCTCCTACAAAATCCATCGACACACTTTCCCATGGATGACTCGGAATAGGACGACTCGGAATAGGGAGTGGTGTGTAGAGCCCAAGTTTTCTATTAGAGGGATTTGAAACAGAACACATCACACAATACTTTGCATAGCGAGTCAAAATGTTCTTCATATGAGGCCAAAAACAAAATCTTTGTACATGACACAAAGTTTTTTCAAAGCCAAAATGACCAGACACAAGGGAGGTGTGGGCCTCATGGATTACATGTACCCTTTCTCCTGTGGGTATGCACAATTTTCCAAGGTGATACAACAGTTTCCCCTACAAGTGATAGTTGTCCACCTGTGAACCATGGGTTAGTTTTGCATAAATCTCATTAAATTCATCATCGTTAGAATATTGTTCAGCATAACTCTCAAAAGATAGCGAAGCATTATGCAAAATAACAGAAGTAGAAATAGGAGGGTGAGATAGCATATCAACTACTTTGTTGCTAGTGCCATTCTTATACTTTATTACCAGATGAAACTGTTGAAGAAAACCCATCCACCCAAAATGACGAGATTGCTGCAACTTGGTTTGTGACTGAAGGTACTGCAAGGGCTGATGATCTATATGGATGATGGTCTCCTTGCCAATCAGGTAGTGTTTCCTCTTTTTCACACTTTGAAGCAAGGCATAAAGCTCCTTGTCATAATTAGGATAGTTTATCACAACCTGAGAGAACTTCTCGGAATGGTAACATATTGGCTTCTTTTGCTGCATCAGTACAGCTCCCATGGAATATCCGCTAGCATCTGTCTCAATCTCGAATGGTTGTTGGAGATCTGGTAAGGCTAAGACTGGTGCGGTGCTGATATTTTCCTTCAATGTTTTGAAGGACTTCTGCTATTTCCCTCCCCATTGAAAGACCTATTTCACACTTGACAATGTGTGCAAAGGTGCTGCAATAACAGAGAAATTGGCAATAAATCTCCTCCAATACTGGACTGCACCTAAAAAGTTGTAGACCTCGGTTACACTAGTAGGCTTAGGCCAATTTACAATTGCTTCAACTTTAGAAGGATCAATTTTTAACTGACCATGACCAACAATATGACCTAGGTAAACCAAAGAGCTTTTCCCGAACTCACACTTTAACAATTTTACATAGAGTTTTTCTTTTTTCAATACATCAAACACTTTCTTCACATGACATACATGTTCATTCCAACTTTTACTAAAGACAAGGATATCATCTAGATACACAAGAAAAAATTCATCAATGAAAGGCCTAAAGAGATCATTCATGACCCTCATGAAAGTGGTTGGAGCATTGCAAAGTCCAAATGGCACCACCATCCATTTGAACAACCCCTATTTGGTCTTGAAGGCAGTTTTCCACACATCCTGCTCTGCAATTCGGACCTAGTGATAACCACTATGCAAATCCAATTTAGTGAAATAGATAACATTCTTTAACTGATCTAATAAGTCATCAATGCGTGGAAGAGGGTAACGATTTTTCACCGTGATTTTGTTTAGTGCTCGATAATCCACACACATCCTCCATGTGCCATCTTTCTTTGGCAATAAGACAATTGGTGAGCCACATGGAGAAGAGCTCGGCCTGATGACCCCTTGGTCCAGCAATTCCTACACCTACTTTTTTATTTCCTCCATCTCAATGGTCGACATACTGTACATGCCAATATTTGGTAAAGGAGCGTCATGCTGAAAATGGATCTCATGTTGGATTTCCCTCTTCGGAGGTAATCCCTTCAATTCCTGAAACATCTCATCGTAGTTAGAAATTAATTCACATAATTCCTTTTCATGTTCCTGATCACAACCCTGGAAAGCGTTAGCTAATTCTTCATCTCTTCTCCTTACAACCATAAGCATGCAACCCTTACTAGAATTCACCAACTTTTTCATTTGTCCTACACTTACAAGGCTAGCATTGATTTTAGTTTGATGAGCCCTTACAATATATTCTACCCCATCTTTTGTGATTTGGTATTTGTTTTCATGACGGAAAAAGATTGCCTTTCTATCATATAGATATGGACTCCCTAACACCATGCCACAAATATCCAATGGTATCAAATCAAGTTTTACCTCATCCACTAACTTAGAAGCAATCACAAATTTAACATTACACTGCTTAACTACAATCAGTTTTGCTTTATCATGTGTCCATCCAAGTGGGTAACGTTTTGGATGTGGTGTAGTTTCCAAGCCTAACATCTTTACCAAGGACTCTGAAATTAAGTTTGCTTGGGATCCGGTATCAAATAGAGTTTCCACTTTTGTATGATTTATGATAACTCTAATATGAAATAGTTCAATTCTCTTTCATTCATTAGGAAGAGACTCATCTATTGAACTAGTGCCTTCATGTGAGTCAGAACTAACATGAGTTGTAAGAGTACCTTTTGTTCCTGCTGCTATGATTAATGCTTCATCCCCTGAATCAGATCCAAGGTCTTGCTCACAGTTGCCACTGTCTTCTTCTTGCCTTTTCCTCCATACTTCTTTGGTCTCGTTTCTGGATGCATTTTCCAACAGTGATCGTCATCATGACCTTCCTTTTTGCAATGAGAGCAATAAGGCCTTTCTCCTTCTTCTTTCTTGGTTGATGTCGTCTTCTTCTCCTTTCCTTTCCATTTCACTTTAGGTTTTCCATTGGGAGGTTTGAAAGGTGGTTTCTTGGAATGATCATCTCTTTCATTTTTGCCCCTGTTCTCAAGATGAATAGCCTTTACGCTGGCCAAGTCAATGGTGGTTGGTTCAAACAACAATAATGAATGCCTAATGTAACTATGTAATGATCCAATATACTTAGTTACTACTTCAGGTGAATCAAGTGCAATACCCAAATTAAGTGCTTGTTTTCTAAACTCCTTTGTAAAAATTTGAACAGCCTAACCTTTGCCTTGCCTTAAATACTGCCAATTCATTAATGTTTTTTGCTTGTAACCCAAGGGATTAAATTATTCCTTTAACACAGAAATGAAATTAGGCCATGAGGTAAAAAGGTTAACCACTTTCTTACTGCTTTGCAATTTGATATCCCACCAAACAAGAGAAGTGCTACTCAGCCGAAGAGAGGCCACCTGAATCTTTGCCTCATCCTCATCGATCTAGTGAATCCGGTAGTAGATTTCAATCTTCCTAATCCAGTTGTTAAGATTTTTTGCATTACTTTCACCGTTAAACATGGGAAGATCAAATTTGACATCTAATTTAAGAAAAGGTTTCTTGGATGCAACCCTTGAATTTCTACAATTATGGTGATGAGAGGAAGAATAACTTTCACTCGTGGAAGGAGAAGGAGGGGGTTCTTCTCCACCATTTCCATACGTTGAACCTTGTTCTTTTGGTTTTCTCTCTTCTGCTTTCTCTATCCTTGAAAGCAACTGACCGACATTCTCTGCCATTGAATAGAAGGTGTTTCTCTTCAATACAAGCCTCTTCATCTACCGTGTTTCTCCTTCGATGTGCATGCCCCACTTCGGGATCGAAAGGCTCTATTTTCCCTTCGCCTCTTCGGAGCCTGTTTCTTGTTAGTATACAAACATGTAATTCACATCTAAAAATACCTTCTCTGATACCACTTGATCCAAGATCTTTTACTTATAGAAGTGTTAAAGAATTACATGCATAAATTGTAGCTCAACAGAGAAAACTTAATGTGCTCATGAGTCAAGAGGAGAAACACATAAAGCATGAAAGAAGACAACAAGACTTGATAATGGAGGTCGTCCCTCTTGGACTACATCTCTGGGCCCTACTCGATCAATGGGGAGGCCTTCATTCATTAAGTGGCATGAAAAAGAAGAGTACAAGCATCAGTTACAAAAAGGAGTCTTATACCTCCATACTGAAAAATGGCCAAAAACTGCAGAACTCAGATAGAGAAACAGATAATGCCATTGCGTTCGTGGCATCGAGAAGGGCTGAAACCATATACAATTTGTCAAATTCTGACAAAATGAACTTCCGCCCCTCCTGCAAGTTCTTGCCTCAAACTGTGTGCACTGCCCTCTCCCCGTGCACTATTCTATGTTCATCGTGTTTTATAACATTTTTTTTTGTTACAAGGATGCTTAAAGCAGGGAATCTGTTTGTTTATAATATAAATTGTTCAAACAAAAGGATCGGTGGGTGCGATGAATCCGATCGTCCGACCTTTCTTCGCAACAAAACCCCGAAAATAGCCCTTTTTCGTTCAAGACAATAATACATAGAAACACCAAAAAAATCTGACCGCAAAGCTTTAAAGTCAAAACTCAAATTATATCAAGTCTGCCCTATTCTCCTGTCGGGTCCATGCTTTATCGCAAGTCGCAACAGCCCTTGTAGCGGGGATCACTAATCGCCGATATCGACGTATCGCTATCGGCCCTATCGGCATATTGCAATATCGTTGTTGCAACAGCCCCAGGGTCTTTCCTTTGACTGTGTCGATCGCCGATTAGATCCTGACCGTTGATCTGGCAGATCCAACGGCTCTGATTTAATGCAACATCCTTTTCCGCTCCACTTGCTTTTCGTCATTCCTTAGTGTTTTTTTTTCCTGTGATCTTTGTTTTCTGCCATTCCTTAGCATTTTTCTCTACAACCTTTGTTTCCACTATTTGAAGATTTTAGAAGTTTTAGGACCCATTTTGGATCAATCCACCTGGATCATTATAGTATGACCCCTTAAACTCCTATATATAGAAAGGAGGCCTTGTCATTTGTATCAATGAAGAATTGTTCATTTGTGTAATATAAAGGAGGTTGCCCCCTCAAAGAGGCTTATTTCTAAGGCATTGATCTATCTTTTCTATCTTTTTGTGAGCTGGTTTCATAACATTTGGTATCAGAGCTATGGATTTTAGGGTTTCGCTGCTCCAAACAGGTCATCGTGGAATTTTTGCTATAAATTTTTCGCTACATAGTTTTAGAAGCTAAAACAAAAACCCATTTGAGAAAAAATCAGTCTGAACCTCGGATCCAAATTTCAAATCTTGTCTCTCTATATTTGCAGAGATATGATCTAAGGAAGTTAGGGTTGTTGCAAGTTCAGAATTTCATCTCAAACAGGTCATCGTGGAATTTTCGCTATAATGTGTTTTCTACGAAGGTTCAGTCTCTAAAATTAAAACCCATTTAATCTACAATCGTGGGGAAGCTCGGGCCTGAATTTCAGCTCTTGTTTCTCTATATTTTCGGAGATACAGTCCAAGACATTTAGGGTTTCTACAAGCTCCCAAAATACATTCCAAACAGGCAACCTAGGGAAAATCATCATAACTGTCTCTCTTAGCATTAGATTGAAATTTCATAAGTTATAGAAAGAGGATGGACTATAGTTTCTTGTGTATATTTTTCAGATCTGAAGGTCAAAACAGTGACACGTGGCACTTCATACAAGTTAGATCTTCTAAAAAGGTATATAATCAGGTCATCTTGGGAGATTGTGCATAACTCTTTCTTGGAGAATGCAATCTTGATTAGACTGGTGACATTAGAAAGAGAATGCAGAGGGCTACTGCAGGTCATGATTTTAGAATTGGAAGATCCAAAATTACATAGTTACAGTCGTTTCAAGATTGAGCTACTAAAATCAAGAAAAGGCGATATGAGGAAGTTTGATGGCAAGGATCCGATAAATTGGATAATACGAATGGAGCAATATTTTGATCTACATGAGGTGCAACTATTACAAAAGTTATGTATTTCATCTTCATATTTAGAACCGTATCAATTTTTATGGTATAAAGGGCTTTGTTCTAGTAAACCACTTGTTACGTGATCAATTTTCACGGAGGAAATGATAGCACATTATGAGGATACAAAGAGAAACACCTTCATCTTCTTTAGCCAATTGATAAATCTCAAACAAAAGTGTTCAATGGCAGAGCACATTGAGGACTTTCAAAAATTGAATATAAGGGTAAATGGTATTCCAGAGAAGCAAAGGATTGATGTCTTCATAGGTACTTTAAAGGATAGCATTCAACATGAGGTTCGTCTTTGGGAACCAGATTCATTGGAGAAGGGATTCAGGTGGGCAAGAAAAATTGAAAGAAAAATTATGGAAACAAGGAATCCCACCACTCACGACTATAATTATGGAAGTGTTTCTTCTCCTAGCCTTCCATAACCTACAAGGTTTACACCACAACAATTTGAAGAAAAAAGAGAAAAAGGGCTTTGTTACAATTGTGATAGAAAATGCACTAAAGGTCATAATTGTGCTGAGAAGAAATTGCTTTACATAGATTATGAAGACGAGGAAGAAAAGGATCAAGAAACATCAAAATAAGAGGATATACACCAGGAACCAACCCCAGAGAAAGAAGAAATGAATCTGACCATATCTTGTAAAGCATTGGCAAGAATTACCACTCCTCAAACTCTCAAGATAGAAGGACATGTCAAGAAGAAAAAGGTTCGAGAAGTGAAATATCAGGTCGAGAAAGAAGAAATTAATCCAACCATATCTTGTAATGCATTGGCCGGAATTACCACTCCTCAAACTCTCAAGATAGAAGGACATGTCAAGAAGAAAAAGGTTCAAGGAGTGAAAGATCATGTCGAGAAAGAAGAAATTAATCCAACCATATCTTGTAATGCATTGGTCGGAATTACCACTCCTCAAACTATCAAGATAGAAGGACATATCAAGAAGAAAAATGTTCAAGAAGTGAAATATCACATCGAGCATCAAGAAATGAATCCAACCATATCTTGTAATGCATTGGAAGAAATTACGACTCAAACCCTCAAGATAGAAGGACATATCAAGAAGAAAAAGATTCAAGTAGTGAAAGACCACATCGAACATCAACAACAACTTCTCCAACTTTTAAAGGATAACACCACTTTGGTGCAAAATCGAATGAAACAACGGGCATATCAACATCATAGTGAAAGAAGTTTTGATGTAAGCGATTGGGTATTTTTACGGTTACATCTCAAGCAAGCTATTTTCTAGAAGGAACTGTTGGCAATACTACATGCACTTAAGAAATTGCGACCTTACCTAATGGGAAGACACTTCAAGGTAAAAATGGATCATGATAGTCTTAAATACTTTTTTAGAACAAATATTATCTTTAGAAGAACAGAAAAAATGGGTCACAAATATGTTGGGTAATGGCTTTGAAATCATCTACAAAAAGGGAAGCAAACTATTTTTGCAGATGCACTCTCAAGAAAGGATGAGGATGTGGAAGCATTGTTTTGTGCTATTTCTATTATCCAAATAGATTGGATAAATGAAGCAAGGGATGAATGGAAGAAGGATGAAGAAGTGTGGCCACTCATTCAAAAGTTGTAGAAGATCCCAATTCAAACAATATTGCCAGAACTTGACGAGGAAGGAGAAATGATATTGGAGCCTGGAGCAGTCATAGAAACAAGAACCCAACAACTACGAAATTGATCAATTTCAGAGTATCTCATCAAGTGGAATAACTTACCCGCTGAAGATTCCACATGGGAAAACAATAAATTTATACAGAAGCATCAAGAACTACTCAAGCGTTGAGGACAACACTTTTTGAAGGAGAGGGGCATATTAAGTCCCTATACTACTAGTGGAACTCCTTATTGTTATTAGTACAACCCCCTTATTATATTGTCGTGTCCATGTAGTCCCCATATTGTTATTATTGTTCCCCATAGAAGCACACTATTGTTATTATTGTGCCCTTACATTATTATTGTTATGTCGGCTCTTATTATATTATGACCCCTTAGACTCTTATATATAGAAAGGAGGTCTTGTCATTTGTATCATGCAAGAATTGTTCATTTGTGTAATGTAAAGAAGGTTGCGCCCTCGAAGAGGCTTATTTCTAAGGCGTTGATCTATATTTTCTATCTTCTTGTGAGTTGGTTTCATAACAAATGATTTTTCCAAGGAGCACTCTACAAAATTCCCAACTTCCAACAATGGTTTTACAAAATGCTTACTGTTAAGTCATTAATTATTCACAAATTGGAAAAAGTGGTGCGTGAATAAACCTTGTAAAAAAATTGACCGAGTTTAACCGAACTCAAACCCATGACCATCACTAAATAAAAAATTCACATAACCATATAACCTATCCATTGAGTTATGATTAGTGGTAGAGACTTGTATATATTTAGATCACAACATCTGAAACTAAACTAGGTATCGACCCCTTCGTTGAACCAACTACCAACACATGAAACAATTGTTTGAAGGCTCAAATCTTTGACCAATTATTATATAACCATACCATTTATATAGAACTTGTGTTCAACCATTACATCCATATGTTCAATACAGTTAGATCATATGTTTATTCTTCGTGTCTCAAGTATGCCTTGGTTGAGATCCATATCACCAAAACACTAAAATGTATAACCAATATAGTGAACGACCTCTGTTGTTAAGATTTCAAGCCACACAAGTGTTAGAATCTTCCTTCACTCCGAGCTTAGAACCAACAAGTTATCACCTCAAACATATATTATTTTGGGTCTTCATGAACTTGCTTATCTATTTGATGGAATCTATGATCATCTTGTATATATATCGATTTAGTGGTCCCAGGCACATGAAACCGACCATGGGAGGACATGATATACACTAATAATCCTGGAGTGGATCACACCCATGTGATCAAGTTTTACCATCTTATCACTTCCATAATAACCCAAGGGCTCATCTCTTATTCAATGTGACCATGCCAATGTGATCAAGTCCCCTTTCATAATTGATGGCAACACCACTAGACATTGATGGTTATTGATTTTAAAAGGCCAAGTTCTCCTTGACATGAATCAAACTCCCCTAGCATAGCATTGACGAATCCCCATCTTTGATTGCAAATATGCTTCCTTCATTCCTTCCTTCCACCAATGCCTACATTCTCTCTAATGTATGTCAAAATATCTTGATCCTCCTACTCATATTTTGTTAATGGTTTCATCAAGGTCTGCATATTTCCCCCTTTGAAATCAATGCAAAACAGACATGGTTGTCCTCCAATGCTTCCATACCTATGCGTGAACTTGATCTTGTTATAAGTATATTCTCCCTAAGATCATATTATAAATACTTTCCATGTTTGTCAATTTCTATATTCTCTAATTTATTCTAAGCTTATTGTGGACCTGATAGAGTCTCCCACTGGGACCATGTTGTCAATTATTATCTACCTATTCATGTACTTTAATGTGGACCTAAAAATGTCTTCCCATGAGACAATGCTTCCTTTGTCTATGAGTGCCTGCCAATACTCATCAAATGTTCCTGAACTTTCATATGGACCTATTGATATCTCCGTTTGAGACTATGCTTCCAATACATGTTCAATTGTTCTTGTCCTTTCTTGTAGACCTAATAGAGTCTCCTATGAGACTATGTCATTGATACTTCTTCAAATCTTCCTACACTTTCTAATATATTCTTCTCCTAAGACTATGGAGTCTCCCCTTGAGACTATGTTTTTCTTGGATTGCTCATACGCTCCTTTGATTTGTCCTATCTTTGATGTGAAACAACATAAGTTCTCTACCTATACATGCTTGCTATCATCTCCACCCGTTCTTACACTACTTCACATCTAAGATATCATCATCAAGTCAGACTAGCCAATGCAAATGGAATCTTCCCCTGTCATTATCCATGTACCATCCTCATACCAAATTGATGATTATTCTTGCATAAAATTATTTCTTCAAGTTTTAATTCAAGTTAAGATCTTAAAGAAACTTTCACCTAGGTATTAGATTCGAGGGGTCAAATCTAACCTTGGTTCATCCTATATATGTCATCCTTCATCTCATAGTGTTTCTTCTTATATTAAAGGCGGGTGCTTTTTTCTCAAGTCTACAATATCGTGTTGTGTATCCTTCATTGTGACACATATAACACACAATATTGGGCTTCAATATGCATTACTAAAGGAACCTAATCATATCATCTATATATCATATCATAGGTACTACAATATTGTACTTTGTACCCAAATTTTGTACATGAAAAACAATAACCAAAGAATTTATTTTGATACCTAGAGCTATAGGGTGTTCTTAATATTTTGATGTTGTTCCTTGGAGGAGCGCCATTCATTCGTTGATTTCCAACACCTAATTCATTTTTGCTTATGGATCCTTCATGAATATTCTTTGACATGGGAGTTTCCCATCCTTCATTTTGGTTCCTTTCTTTTTGTGAATTGAATATACCTTGTTTCTTACTGGCATCATCCTGAGAATTATTTAAATGAGCATACTTGGGTTGATTCATTATTTGCTTTGGATATTCAAGGGATTCTCTATTAGATTCAATGAATGTATGATCAAGCTTCTTGGGATGATCTTCACTCTTTGATGTCTCATGGCTTCCTTGAGGGGGCATCTTGATAATATCATCACAACTTCCTAGAGTAGTAATACTTCCAATATGACCTTCTTCATCTTTGTCTGCAAACGTTTCTTCAAATTCAACCTTTGGAGACTTGGATTTGGAATCTTCTTTGCAAGGAGACTTACTTGCACAACCAAGCCTTGGATATCTTTGACAACTAAGAATATTATTCAATACTTTCAAATTATTCAAGTTCTTATTGAGCTTGTCAACTTCATCCTTCAACAAAACAAATTATTCAAATTGGGATTTCAAGGAGAAGATTTCTTCCTCAAATTTCCTTTCGTGTTGAAAAAAATCTACTTCAATTTTGTTCAAGTCATATTTTTCTTTAAGATGATTTGTAAAAAAATATTCTCTCTTTCTTGCCTCTTTTATCTCAATCTTTAGGCAACCAACTTCTTGTGCTTTGATAGGCTTGTAATTCTTCTCTTCAAAGTATTGTGTTTTTTCTTTTAGCTTTTTTAACAAGGCACCCTCACTTTATTTGGATTCTTTTAACTGATTTTCAAGAATGAAAACTTCATGATCCATACTTTCTAATAGCTTATTTATTTCCAAAAAAAAATTGTTTCCCTTTCATTTTATTCATCATCTTATTATTGACCTTTTCCTAGCTTCTCTCTTAAGGAGATATTCCCAGCTTCTAGAAATACACAAGCATTTGGTTTGCTTTACCATACTTCATCCAATATTATCACTTATTCTAGTTGGGCCTTCAAAGTAGAAATATCATGAACCTGCATCTTCTTGAGTTCATTGTTTCTTAGAGTTGATCTTCTAATTGACCAACCTTTCTTCTTAAAGCTTTTAGTTCCTTTAGGAAAATATTGAGTTCTCCTTCACAATATATTTTTGCTTCAAATTCATATTTTTATTTATATTCATTATCTATAAAAAGATATGGACACATAGCAGGATAATGACCTTCTTTACCACAATTGAAATAAAGGGAAATACCTAATTCTTCAACATCCATGAGTGTGTAGAAGGTGTCTTCTTTGGGATCACATACATTGCTCACATGATTGCAACCCTTCTTTTTCTGAGATAACTTCTTCTTACTCTTCCCCTTATTTTCCATCACTCCTTTGATATACCTTCCAATAGTTAATTTCTCCTGAAGGAGCCTGCTTTGATACCTATTGTTAGACCAAAGGTCAAATTGAGAGGGAGGTGAATCAGTGTGGCAACAATTTTATCATTTCACAACTTTTTATCAATGGACAATTTTGTAGCAATGTATCATAACTATTTGTAGTATATCAATAAATAAAACAATTCATAAATAAGCCATCATCAAATAAAAAATATATCAAAAATCCATCACATCAACACAAGAGGACATAAGCTTTTATGTGGCAACCCATATGGGAGAAACCCACAAATTGTTCTTCTTCTTCTTCTTCAATTCATTACATAGATTTGTAGGTACTAACTTGCTAGAGGAACCCGCCCCCAAGATGTGCAAGTAACTAATTATGGTAGGCTACAACCTTATTGAGACACCAACCTCAAAAATATGCAAGAAACTACTCACAATAGGCTACAACCTGATTGAGGCATCGACCTCAAAGATGAGCAAGCTTCAACTTGCTCTAGGCTTCAACTAGATTGAGGAACCAACCTCAGTGATATGAAAGCTTCAAATTATTCTAGTCTCCAACCTAATTGAGGCACAAATGTCAGTGGAGGCACCCACCTCCTTCAAATCTATGTGGAACACTTATCAAAACCTTTCAAGTTGGATCCACCTTCTATTCAATCAATATAAATATTCAACCTAAAAAAATTGTTTTTGTTATAATATTGTCAGCAACTTTTCATATCATGTCCAAACTTTGTTCCAACCTACTCATCAATTTGGTCACATAAAATCCTTCTCAGAACCTGTTCTTACCATATACCCAAAATCAACTGCAACCTACTCATAACCTTCTAAAAAACATACCATTTATTTTGAACATCAAAAAACATCATCAAGGCTTTTCATGCATTTAGAATTGGTCATCACTGAAACCTAATCATCAGGCTTATTTTGGAATCCAACTTGGCTTAGAAATGATCCCAAAAAACCATATATATATATATATAATTATTATATATATATATATATATATATATATATTATATATTATTATATATATTATATATATATATATATATATATATTATATATATATATATTATAATATATATATATATAAATGTTCTAACAAAATGACACTTCTAGTGTGCGCTCTAGAATTCCACATCTGGAAATGGTTCTAATAAAACACTTTACTTGCCATTATGATTGGTTTTCATAATATACTAATGCATATGCCAATATATCATATATGATGCTATAGGTTATATGACTTCATTGAAATTTGAATGATAGGTTTGGTCTCATGGTGATCATGCCATGAATAAAGGTTCAATTTAGAAGCATATTTTATAT
>APFE030537075.1:2971-35994 GCA_000404065.3 Pinus taeda
TCAGGTTGAGGTAAATATCTTAAAAGGTAAATTAGAAGAAAAGGATAAATTGTTGCGATTTCAAGACAATACTAAGATTTTGGATGACATTCTTGGTAGTCAAAGATCCCCTAGTATCAAATCTGGTCTTGGCTTTTATGAATCTGTTGAAGGTGAATCTAGCTCACAAGGTGAGGCAAGAAACTCTAATGAGAAATCTGAAATGCACAACGAAGAGATGAGAAGAAAACCCCATCAACAACCAAGGAAAGAAATTCTTCCTCCACTGAATAATGTTGAATGCTATGTATGTCATAATCTTGGACATGTTGCAGCCAGATGTAGAAGTAGAATGGTTCAAGACCATCACAAAAGATCATCACCTCCCAGGTATTTCAGAGGATATTGCTTTGCCTGCAATGCATATGGACACAAAGAAATTGATTGCAATAGAAGGAACATGAAATATGTAAGATGTTATACATGCAACAAACGTGGACATAAAGCAAGGGAATGCAGGAGAAAATTTCAAAATTCAAAACAAGAGGACCATACATCATCACAGACAGAATTAGAGACAGAAAGATGTGACATAACTCAGTTAGCTGACATAACAGACATAGGGGAAACTGAAAGTGAAGAAATTCAGTATTCCATCTTGCATACGCTGATATAATGAAGATAAGTCACGTATATACGTGAGTTATAGGCTGCAGAGTCGCGTATATGGAGATCAGAAGAAAGGGCAGCAGAACAGACCTAGGAAATGGTTCGGTCATGATATGAAATGGTTGGCACAGGCTCAGGGGGAGCATATACTTCAAATAATGCATTGTTGGCATTATGTTTAGAAGTTGTTGATAAAGTTTATGAAGCTAAATGATACATCTTGTTGTTTAATCAAAGGAATGGTATTGCAGGTTTGGATGTTGATGCTTATCCTATATGATGAATGATATTCATAGTCTTGAATGAATTGCTGGTCTTAGAACTTGCATCTGCTCAGGGGGAGCATGGATGGATACCACTTGGCATATACAAAGGGGAGCTCAATCAGAAACTTCAGCATGTACTCAGGGGGAGTATGAACAACAGAAGGTATACCAAGGAAGAGAATATATTGGTCCGCCCTTTGCCCTTGATGTCAAAGGGGGAGAGTAACTTGGTGTGGTGGTTGCCATCAAGTCCAAAGGGGGAGATTGTTGGCATTATGATACAGGTGTTGTCCTTGATGGCAACTCACTCAGAGGTATGATACAGGTGATGGCAACATAATCAGATGGCAGATCTAGTGCAGTAGGTCAAAAGAAAGGTATACGTGGGTTAGACTTGATGAAAGCGCGTATATACGCGGGTTATCTGAGAAAAAGGCGCGTATATGTATACACGCAGGTTCACAGAAGGAAAAGCGCGTACATGGTTTTGGTCCGTGGTATTTGGTCCATGGTATTTTGGTATTGGTCCATGGTATTTGGTTCAAAATGACGACCCCAGGTATTGGGTCCATGGTATTGTGTCTACATGGTTTTGGACCATGGTATTGAGAGAAGCCTAACCTATATAAGGAGAAGATCATTAGGCAAAAGTTGAAAGCAAGGAATGGATGTCTGACGAAGTGGGAAGATCTAGTATTGCTGGTTATCGGTTTGTGATGCTTGGCTCGGGTTGGATATGACAGCGAAGGTATAAGTAATTATCTTTAGATCTGTACACGGGTTGTCTCTGGTGAAGGCGCGTATACACGTGGTTTTGATAGAGTCAAGTAGTTTATGCATTATGAGATTTGGTGTTTCAGGTTGTTGTTGATTCTAGTGGTTGTTACAGAGTTCTGGGCTCTGGTTTGTATTCTATGTTTTGATGACAGGGTTTTCAGTGATTCAGTATTGGGTGATTTAGAGATTTATGATGCAAGTATAAGTTGATGATTGATTGATGTTCATGGATCTAGTCTGAAAATTTATGAAACGTGGTCCCTGGAAGAAAGAGAAGGTTGTAGCCTCCTGTAGGGCAGCACCTACGTACTAGTATCTTGGCTAGTACAAGAGCTAAGGGGGTTGTAGCTCCCTTCCAGAAGTAGCTCGAAAACGAGAGAGGTTTGTAGCCCTCTACAGGTTGAAGCCTGCGTACTGGTAAAGGATTGCACCAGTACATTGTAAAAGAAGTTTCTTATTAAAGGAATAAAGAGACGAATTGCAGCAGATGGTTTTTACCCACATTGGGTTTCCACCTTATATCATGGTGTTCATGTGTGCTTCTTATGTGTGATGATCTATAATGTTTTACAACACCTGATTACTATTAATATGGTTAATAATGTTCTGATGCATTTACTGAAGATAAGCTAACTGAATCATAAGATTACTGCATGTACGCTAGTTTCATTTAACACAGTCGCGTATATACGCAGATATACTGAACTGAAGTCGCGTATATGGATTTGAGTATGAAAAATGAAAAGTATCTGATTTGATAATACTAATTCACCAACGCTCTCAGTATTATTTCCAACACCATGCTTCCCGACGTATATGCTAGACCTTATAAAGATATTCTAATAAAAGTACAAGTCTTTATGACTCAAACAAATATGACCTTTTCTATCACCAATGACTCTATGCTCCCACGATGGCATCAATCACCCAACATATTGAGTTTACCTATTGGACCTAAATTTTACATCAATGTGCCAAAATGGGATTACATGCATGACATGAATTGATCCCAATAACCCATAGATGACTAAATTTTACAATGATTTACAACATGGGTATTTTCATGACCTTTACATCAAGAGACACTTATAACCAAAAATAGGAACCTCAACAATGAGGTGGCAAGATCTAATAGTCATCAAAAACCACCATTCACCATATAGGAATCTTCAACATAAACATTTGATAGCAGTAACATAGAAGCATGAACACCATCATTATCAAGAAGTTGTGTAAGATAAAGTAGTGTAGCATCAATTTGTCCGATAATATCAACATGTGATCAAATATACAATGTCTCCAAGAATCACCTATTAAATGTAGCAAAAGCATAAGATTGTACAATAAGGTTCTTTCATCAGCTCATCCCCTTGATCTTATGTCATCAAGGTTAGGAAAATCTCTCCATATATAGGAAGAGCCACAATCCTTTACCAAAGACATATCAATCTCTTGTACCATATACATGCATTAAGAAAATGTGAGGAAAAAAAGAGTACCTCCAACAACATAAGTCATTAAGTAGAATTGAACTGATCATCAATCAACATCTTTAGGGATCATATCATACATATTTTCCTTATCAAGTTTACCATTAACAACTTAACCAAATACCACATGCAATTCATGATAACTTATAACATAATGAAAACAACATATATGTATTCCCATTAATGAAAGATGCTAACAAACAATGAGTAAATCATGAACTCATCATCATCATGCAATAATAAATCCTTAAGAAATCACAATTCTGATAGTGCACTATTATAAGCATATTATATGATCCCCCTGAACCTGTGCCAACTTCTCACAATCAACTCTAATCACGTTCATTTCATCAACCAACAAATGCATCAAGAAATGTCTCAACAATACCAATATAAGGTCGACTTGTATGAATCATGATTTTAAACATCATAAGGGCATGACCAATAGACTGCAACAAACTAATGTCTGAACCAGACTACTAAAATGATGGAAGCATATGGGAAGCACCTTCTGAATCTGTTTCACTCCATATTCATTACTGAGAGACATACACAACTATCTAGCTTAAAATCTAGGTATATACGTGATTATCTTTTATACAATCTTAATACCTAAAGTAAATTGTTGGTGTTTAGAGCTTCGTCTCCAGCTAAACATGACATAACTGTTAGAAAAATTAACAAAGTGAAGATGTAGGAAGCATTCCTAATACATGTTTGAGATATTGAAAGAAATCATGTGGAAGTGGCTTAGCAAATAAATATGCAACTTGTTCCTGTGAAGGAACATACTCCAATTTGACCTTTTTCATGCGCTTTCTATCTAAGAAAATGGTATTTGATTGGAATGTTCTTTCTTTTTTAGTGCATGATTGGTAAATAGGTACAAATAATTACGACACAAGTGTTTTCGTAGAGAATAGTTATAGTTGAAGACAAGTGACTTGAATGTTTTACAATGTTTGGATCATCCATAAAATTTGAGTAAAACAAGAGGCAACAACAACATGTTCTTCATCAGTAGTTGATAAAGAGATATAACTTTGTTTCTTACTAAACCAAGAAACTAAGTGAGGTCCCATATAGAATTATCTTCCATTAGTTCTTTTGTGATCATCAATATTACCTGTTCAATCTACATATATGTAAACATGAAGTGCAAAATTTGCATTTTTGGGATACCATAGACCAAAATATTTAGTGCATTGTAGATACTTGAAAATTCTCTTGACTGCTTTCAGATGAGTTTCCTTGGGATTTGCTTGGAATTGTCCAACTATCCCAACAACATGCATAATATCTAGTCTTATACTAGTAAGATAAAGTAAGCTACCGATCAAAGACCTGTATTGAGGTTTATTAAATGAAGGAGGGTCATCATTTTGATTGAGATTCTATCATGTTTCCATTGGTGTGAACACAGGTTTACAACCTTCCATTCCATCCTTTTTCATTATCTACTTGAGATATTTGTTTTGAGAGAGAAATACACCATGTTCAGTTTGATGAACTTGAAGACCAAGAAAGTATGTTAGCTCACCAAGTAGAGACATTTCGATTTCATGCTGCATAACTGAAGCAAATCCTTGACTCATAGATTCAACATTGCTTCCAAATATGACATCATCAACATAAACCACTATTATCAACAATTTGTCTTTGTAAATTTTGATATACAAATTTCTATCTGTAGATCCTTTCTTAAACCCTTGTTATTGATCATACCTGTCATGATGATAATACCATGCATAAGGAGATTTTTTTAACCCATATAATTCCTTCTTCAGTTTGTAAACAATATTTTTATCATTTCCAAGTATGAATCCTTCAGGTTGTTCAATATAAACTTCTTCATATATATCCCCATTTAAAAATGCAACTTTAACATCCATTTGGTATATCTTAAAGTTATGAAAGATAGAAAATGTAAGGAACGTTCTTGTGGATTCAAGTCTAGCTATAGGTGGAAAATTTGATTCAAAGTCTATCCCTTCCTATTAAGAATAGCCTTTGCATACAAGTCTTGCCTTTTTTCGAATTACTTCTCCATTTTCATTTAATTTTTTTCTTAAACACCCACTTTGTATGAATTATATTTTTATTGTGAGGCCTTGGTACAAGTTCCCATGTCTGGTTGTTTTCTATTTGATCACATTCTTCATGCATTTACTAAACCAAACATTAATATTTTCTTAATTGATTCACATTCTAAGGTTCAATTGTGTATAGTAAGGCTAAGTGATTAGATGATCCAACAAGAAATCTTCTAGTTTGTATTCCTACTTCCTTATCACCTATAATGGAGACTGAGATGATTTTTCTGAACATACCTTGATGGAGTCTTTTCTGTCATACATGTATTTCCATTTCCTTCTTCAAATGTTTCTCTTTCTTCTTCTCCTACAACTTCTTGGATTTTTGTAGGGAGAGTTTCATCATCTACTCATGATTCCCTTTTGGTACCTGTTGATGCTTCATCAATCACAACATCTATACTTTCAATAATACTTTGGATCCTTTTTATTATAACATTTATATCCTTTTCGGTTGGAAGAGTTTCCAAGCAGGATTGCTTCATTAGCTCTAGATTTAAATTTTCCAAGATTATCACCATTTTTCTTTATAAAACATTTTCTTCCAAATATTTTAAAGTGTTTGATAGCTTAAGTATTACCATAACATAGTTTCTATGGAGTTTTATCATGGTTTACTCGAAAATGAGCCTTGTTGAGTATATACATGGTTGTATGTACTACTTCTCCCTAGAAGGTGTGAGGTCTTCCTAACTCATAAAGCATGGCTTGTGCCATTTGTTGAACTACTTTGTTCATTCTTTTTGTCACTCCATTTTGTTGAGGAGTGTTGGCCTTGGAAAACTTCCTTTTGATGCCATGTTGTTCACAAAAATTGAAAAAATCATCTAATATAAACTCTCCTCCTCTATTAGATATAAGAAATTTTATTTTTAGATCCAATTGATTTTCTACCAAAGACTTTAATATATTAAAAATTTAAAATGCCTCATCTTTATATTTTAGTAAACCAATCCAACAAATTCTTATAAAATCATCAATAAATAATATGAAATATTGTTCACCATGAGGAGACTTATTCCTTATAGGTCCACACAAATTAGTGTGAACAAGTTGAAGGGGTTTACTTAAAGTACCTTCTTTAGCTTTAAATTGAACTCTGGATTGCTTACCAAATTGAAATTATTCACAAATTCTATTTTCAAGTGGAGAAATGTTGGGCAAGTCAAGAACTACAAGTCACAAACTACTTCCTTCTTGATTGATTTGTATAATTGAGAAAAGGTGAGGTGCCCAAAACTTTGTGCCAAAGCCAAATTTCTTTCGATTTTCTCAAAAAATAGTGATCTTTGCCACCCTCTAGGATATAGACATTGTGTGGAGTTCAAGTTCCCTTGATTATGATATTACTTGTATCCGAATTTGTTACCACATAATTACTTGATCTAAAAATGGCTTCATGCCCCTAATTGAAAATTTGACTAACACTTAGTAAGTTATGTTTTAGCCCATCAAAAAAAAAAACATTCTCAACCTTAAGCTTTTCTTTTAAAAACACACGTCCTTTTCCTTTAATGGTAGCAGGTGATTTATTACCAAAAGTCACAATCTTTTCTTTCTTAATTTGATTAATGGAAACAAACTTATCTCTATCACCTTTCATTTGCTTCGAACACTCGTTGCCATTTTACCATAGATTCTCTTGATCTCCTACATACAATGCTAGAGATTCTTTTTTTAGAAGAAGTAATTTTCCTTTTCTATAACTTTGAAGGTTCTATCTTCTACTCATGTTGATACGATGAATTCATCCTATTTCTTCATTCATTTTTTTCATGACCAAAGTTAAGAGTATGTTAGGACTATGTCAGAAATGATGAATCCCACTATTATGGAGAAGGCTAGGAGTATGTTGTCAAATTTCGAATTGGAAAAGCATTTTTGGGCAAAAGTGGTAAGGACATCTTGTTATGTCATCAATTTCTCACATTTTACAGTCCTAGACAATGATTCTTCAAGAAGTTTGGATCGAAAAAAAGGTAAATTATTCTCATCTAATTTTTTTTCAGATTTGAAGCTTTTATGCATATTCCCAAAGAGCAGCAAAACCAAGTTAGATTATAAATCAAGGAAATGTGTTTTATTGGGTAATACAAATGGTGAGTTTGGTTACCATCTATGGGACTGGTTAATCAAAAAATTGTCAGAAGCATGAATGTAATATTTAAAGGATTTCATATGTATAAAAGGAATTCATGTGAAATGGAGGTCAAGAAAATTATTGGTAGGTTTATAGAACGACAAGAAAATATCTCGCCATTAGAAGAATTTGAGAAGAAAATTTAAGAATAAGATGGAAATCAAGTGGAAAATGATGGACAATAATAAGAAGAAAACTTGACACAACCATTATTGTTAGGAAAAATACTTTGGGGGGGGGGGAGGGGGGTGGGGGTGATCAGTATTTTAATTCCCTTTATCTTTCAATTTCATATACAAATTATGTAGGGCTTATTTTGTTAAAAACCTACGTATGTACATGAATTTAGTGTAGGAAACTAGCGTATATCCAATTTATTATTATTTCATGTATTCCATGAGATGTTTATCTTTAACCATTGCATCAATAGCTTTCCGATATGTAGTAAAGGACAAAAAAATTCATAGTGCATAAGCAACACACATAGACCACCAGGATTTTAGGTGGAAACCTAGTGTAGGAGAAAACCACCATTGCCATGTCTCTATCTTCTTTCTTATTATATAAAGAAAATCTCCATTACATTTTGTATTGGTGTTGGCTCTTACCAGTACGTAGGAACCCATATTTAAGAGGCTACAACTTCCACTCATTCTCCAACACTCATTGGAAGAGAGCTACAACTCCATGAACTCATTTATCGACTTCTACAGAAAAGGAGCTCCTAACACCTTACTAAAGGATGCAACCCTTAGCTCCTTGTGGACCCCTTTTCAAAATGTTTCAGACTGGTTCCACCTATCAAGCAATAATCAAACAACATGTTTGCCAATTTTAATCAAATTTTCATACTGGACCCTTATCAATAATAAGCCCAAACCAATATCCAAATTAAAATACTGAAATACAATTATGAATCATTGAATCTCTACAAAACAATTGAATTTCTAAAGCATGAAACTAGGGAACACAAATCCCAACCAGAACACTAAATTTTAAAATTTATGTACATAGTTGTTCTTAATGGAACCCACGTATATACATGCTTCCTTTGCATAAAATTTCGTACAAATATCAGATTACTGAACACTGAATCTTTTGGCTAACATAATCATTGTAACACTGAGTCACCCACTGAATCAAGTACTGAACCAATTAAAAATCATTGAACCATACCCAGACATCATAAGTGATCAATATAGTAATCAACCCAATCAAAACTGCTAGATACATATCAAGACATCATTGATTTAAAACAACAAATAGAATAAACATCTTCAACAATTATCATGATGTAGCACTGCAAACACTAATAAGGTCTGATTCACAATATGTATACCCTCATAATTAATCAAATCAACATATATACATGCTTATGATGTGGAACACCCTCGAACATATCTCAACATACTGAAAAAAATGCATCGCTGAATATATACAACACTACCCACAAATAGATCTGCATATGTACGTGACTATTCAAAAGTGAGTTAGCGTACAAATATTAAATCACTGAACCAATCATTCACTGCAAAGAAAATACATACTGTGGATACCTTACTATCAAATCATCAGATTACTGAAAGCACATTCAGATCACAACATCACTTATAACAACAATTATGTCATTCAAAAATCAAATCAAACAATCATATATTCAACTTGTCTTCATATATTTCAATTCTAAGTCTTCTCCTTTCTCTCCGGTGCACACCTATTTCAAATCAGATCCCATATAAATAAACCATTTATTTGCACACACAACACCTTGATCTCCATCACTTTATATAGTTTTTTCCCTAGTCAATACCTAAGGTAAATCCTTTGGTAATGTTGTTAGTATTTGTTGATGGGATGAAATGAATGTTGTCGCTCCAATTATTATTGGCCAATACCATGTTAATGACCCTCAGTATCCAAATTTCCATGGTTCGGATTATGTACATGACTTTTTCTCACATGTATTATGCATGTACAAGACCCTTCTTTACAGGAACCACGTACATACTTTCTCAAAATTAACTTTTTTTCATTCATCTGTAACTAAATTGTCATTTCTCTATCCATATCCTCTGTAACATCTATACAAATCTGCATTAGTTCCACAATCATTAATATTGAAATCAAGTACATCTTTATCAGTTAGGTTGCCATCAAGGACAACACATTAGCCATAATGCCAACAATATCCCCCTTTGGACTTGGTGGCAACCACTTTGGTGTTTTGACACCACCTACTACCTATAAACACACCTGCAAATAGCAAGTCCTCTTTCGAAAAATTCTCTCCAAACACCAAGCTTCCTCCCCCTTTGACATCAAAGGCAAAGGGATGAACAAAGCTAAATGAAATACTAACCATGCACAATATTGTAAGTCTGATATGCTGATATGAAATCTGCATACTATCCATGCTTCCCTAAGCATATGCTAGACCTTATAAATATATTCTATCAAAAGTGCAAGTCTTTATGAATCAAACAAATATGACCTTTTCTATCACCAATGACCCTATGCTCCCATGATGACATCAATCACCTAACATATTGAGTTTACATATTGGACACAAATTTTACATCAATGTCCCAAAATGGGATTACATACATGACATGAATTGATCCCAATAACCCATAGATGACTTCATTTTACAATGATTTACAACATGGGTATTTTCATGACCTTTACATCAAGAGACACTTATAACCAGAAATAGGAACCTCAACAATGAGGTAGCAAGACCATGATAGTCATGAACAATCACCATGCACCATTTAGGAATCTTCAACATAAACATTTGATAGTAGCAACATAAAAACATGAACACCCTCATCATCAAGAAGTTATGTAAGATAAGGTAGTGTAGCATCAATTTCTCCAATAACATCAACATGTGACCAAATATACAATGTCTCCAAGCATCACCTATCAACTGTAGAATAAGCATAAGATTGCACAATAAGGTTCTTCCATCAACTCAACCCCTTGATCTTATGTCATCAAGGTTAGGAAACTCTCTCCATATATAGTAAGAGCCACAATCCTGTAACAAAGACATATCAATCTCTTGTACCATATGCATGCATTAAGAAAACGTGAGCAAAAAAAGAGTACCACCAAAAACATAAGTCATTAAGTAGAATTGACTTGATCATCAATAAACATCTTTGTTGATCATATCATACATATTTTCCTTATCAAGTGTACCATTAACAACTTCACCAAATATCACATGTGATCCATGATAACTTATAACATAATGACAACAACATATATGTCTTCTCATTATTGAAATATGATAAGAAACAATGAATAAATCATGAACTCATCATCATCTTACGATAAGAAATGCTTAAGAAATCATAATGCCAACAATACACTATTAGAAGCATAGCAGATGATCCCCCTTAACCTGTGCGAAATTCTCACCATCAACTCTAATCATGTTCATCTCATCAACCAACAAATGCATCAAGAATTGTCTCAAAAATAGCAATATAAGATAACCTTATATGAACCATCATTTTTAAACATCATAAGCGCATCATCAATAGGCTACAACAAACCAATGTCTAAACCAGAATACTAAAATGATGGAAGCATATGGGAAGCCCCTTCTTAATCTTTGTCACTCCATTTTCATTACTGAGAAGTATATTCAATTGTATAGCACAAAATATAGGTATATACATGACTATATTTCATACAATCTGCATACAGAAAGTAAATTATTGGTGTTTAGAGCCTCGTCTCCACCTGAGCATGACATAACTATTAGAGAAATTAATAGAGTGAAGATGCAGGAATAATTCCTAATATATGTTTGAGCTTTTCAAAGAAATCACATGGAAGTGGCTTGGTAAATAAATATGCAACTATTTCCTATGAAGGAACATACTCCAATTTGACCTTTTGTTCAAGAACTTTCTCTCTAAAAAAATGGTATTTGATTGGAATGTGCTTCGCTTTTCAGTGCATGATGGGTGAATAGGTATAAATACTTATGGCACTAGTATGTTCATAGAGAATAGGTATAGTTTGAGGACAGGTGACTTGAATGTGTTGCAATGTTTGGAACATCCATAGAAGTTGAGTACAACAAGAGGTAGTAACAACATATTCTGCTTCAATAGTTTATAAAGAAATATAACTTTGTTTCTTAGTGAACCAAGAAACCAAGTGAGGTACGAAATAGAATGCTCCTCCACTAGTGCTTTTGTGGTCATCAATATTACCTTCACAATTTGCATATATGTAAGCATGAAGTGAAAAATCTGCATTTTTGGGATACCATAGACCAAAATATTGAGTGCCTTGTAGATACTTGAAAATTCTCTTTACTTTTTGAGATGAGTTTCCTTAGGATTTGCTTGGAATCATCCAACTATCCCAATAACATGCATAATATCTGGTATTGTACCATAAGATAAAGTAAGCTTCTGATCATAGATATGTATTAAGGTTGATTAAATGAAGGAAAGCCATGATTTTGACTAAGATTGTATCTTGTTTCCATTGGCGTGAACACAGGTTTAGAGTCTCCCATTCCATACTTTTTCATAATTTGCTTGAGATACTTGTTTTGAGAGAGAAATATACCATCTTTAGTTTGATGAACTTGAAGACCAAGAAAGTATGTTAGCTCAACAAGTAGAGACATTTCCAATTCATGCTGCATAACTGAAGCAAAATCCTTAACTCATAGATTCAACATTGCTTCCCAATATGATGTCATCTACATAAACGACTACTATGAACAAATTTTCTTTGTCAATTTTGATATAAAAATTTCTATCTATAGATCATTTCTTAAACCCTTCTTATTGATTATACATATCATGACGATAATACCATGCACGAGGAGCTTGTTTTATCCCATATAATGGCTTATTCAGTTTTCAAACAATATTTTTATCATTGTTAAGTATGAATCCTTTAGGTTGTTTGATACAAAATACTTCTTCTAGATCCCCATTGAAAAATGCAAATTTAACATCCATTTGATATATCTTAAGTTTATGAAAGATAGAAAATGTAAGGAACATTGTTATGGCTTTAAGTCTAGCTATAGGTGGAAGGTTTTCTTCAAAGCCTATCCATTCCTATTTAGAATAGTCTTTGCATACAAGTCTTTCTTTGTTTCGAATTACTTATCCATTTTCATTTAATTTTTTCTTAAACACCCACTTTGTCCCAATTATATTTTTATTGTGAGGCCTTGGTACAAGTTCCCATGTCTAGTTGTTTTCTGTTTGATCAAGTTCTTCATGCATTTCCTTAACCAAACATTAATATTTTCTTGCTTGATTCACATTCTGAGGTTCAATTGTTTATAGTAAGGCTAAGTGACTAGATGATCCAACAAAAGTTCCTCTAGTTTAATTTGAGATTGAGGATGATTTTTCTGTACATACCTTGATGGAGTCTTTCCTATCATAAATATATTTCCATTTCCTTCTTCAGGTGCTTCTATTTCTTCTTCTCCTACAACTCCTTGGATTTTAGTAGGGAGAGGCTCATCATCTGCTTGTGCTTCCCTTTTGGTACCTGTGGATGCTTCATCAATCACAACATCTATTCTTTCAATAATAATTTAGATCCTTTTTATTATAAATTTTAAATCCTTTTATTTTGGAAGAGTATCTAAACAAGATTCCATCATTAGATCTAGATTCAAAATTTCCAAGCTTATCATCATTTTTCTTTATAGACCATTTTCTTACAAAGATTTTAAAGTGTTTGATAGTTCCAAGATTACCATACCATAGTTCCTATGGATTTTTATCATTATTTACTCAAACATGAGCCTTCTTGAGTATATCCATTGTTGTATGTACTACTTCTCCCTAGAAGGTGTGAGGTGTTCCTGACTCATCAAGCATGACATGTGCCATTTGTTGAACTATTATGTTCATTCTTCATGCCACTCCATTTTGTTGAGGACTGTTACCTTTGGAAAAATTCCTTTTGATGCCATGTTGTTCACAAAAAATGAAAAAAATCATTAGATATAAAATCTCCTGCTTTATCAAATATAAGACATTTGATTTTTAGATCCAATTGATTTTCTACCAAAGCCTTGAATATATTAAACTTTTTAAATGCCTCATCATTATATTTTATTAAACAAATCCAACACATTATTATAAAATCATCAATAAATAATATGAAATATTTTTCACCATGAGGAGACTTATTTTTTATATGTCAACACAAATTAGTGTGAACAAGGGGTTTACTTGAAGCACCTTCTTTAGCTTTAAACTGAACTTTGGATTGCTTACCAAATTTACATGATTTGCAAATGCTATTTTTAGGTGGAGAAATGTTGGGCAAGTTAAGAACTACTTCCATCCTACTTGATTTGTATAATTGAGAAAAGGTGAGGTGCCCAAATTTTGTGCGAAAGCCAACTTTCTTCAGATTTTCTCAAAAAATAGTGTTCTTTTCCACCGTCTAGGATATAGACATTGCATGGAGTTCTGATTCCCTTTATTATGATCTTACTTGTATCCAAATTTCTTACCACACAATTCTTCGATTTGAAAATGACTTCATGCCCCTGATCACAAATTTGACTAGCACTTAATAAGTTACGTTTTAGCCCATGAACAAAATAAAACATTCT
The DNA here is from genome assembly GCA_000404065.3 of Pinus taeda. Lineage (NCBI taxonomy): Eukaryota > Viridiplantae > Streptophyta > Pinopsida > Pinales > Pinaceae > Pinus > Pinus taeda. The sequence continues at coordinate 17,011 of APFE030537075.1, forward strand.
CAACCTTGAGATTTTCTTTTAAAAACACAAGTCCCTTTCCTTTAATGGTAGCTGGTGATTTATTACCAAAATTTACATTCTTTTATTTCTTAATTTCATTAAAGGAAACAAACTTATCTCTATCACCTTTCATTTGCTTTGAACACACACTGTCAATGTACCATAAATTCTCTTGATCTCCTACATACAATGCTAGACCACAATTTTTAGAAGAAGTAATTTTTCTTTTCCATACCTTGGGAAGTTCTATCTAATGGTCATGTTGATAGGATGAATTCATCATGTTTCTGCATTCATTTTCTTCATGACCAAATTTATTGAAAATAGAACATTAAACTTCATTCTAAAGAGGGGAGAAAGCATTATAAGAGGACTTATTTGTCCTATTTTTATTATGTTGTTTTCTTGCTTCTCTAGTCATAATCATTTTATAAGCAACATAATGAACTACTTTGTGACTAAAGTTGTGACAAGTGAAGAAATGACCATTGAAGTAAGAGTACCTAGGAGCGTAATACCTCTTTGAGTAGCTTTCCATTTGTTCATGTAAAGGTTGTTTTGCCTGAGAATACTTTGACTTTTCATTCTTTTTATGAGTCTTGTAATTTTGATGATTGCTTCCTCTTCTTGAATTGATGCAACTTTTTGAACTTGTTTCAAAATATCTCATAGTTTCTAATGCATCACCGTCTTGATTTGGATTGTATCCAAGACCTATCTTGATTAGAGAAGAACACTGAAATTTAATGATTTATTCTAAAGTTTCTGGTCATTTAGAAAATCTAAGATTTAGACCTTTTGTTTTCTCAAGTTCCTTTCTTAGACCCACAATTTCAAGTTCTAAGGTTTCACAATTCTTCTTTCTTTATTGAATTTGTTTCTTCAAAGTTTCTTCTATTAATTTGGCCTCTTCTAGAAAAATCTTCAACTTAGTTATTTCTTCAACAAGGGTGTTTTATTTATACATAATATCTTCTAGAGCATCCATAAATTCATCATTATCAAACGCATCTACACATTGTTCTTCGAATGCCATAAGTAATTGAGAGTCTTGATATGATTCATCATCCTCATTATTAGAAGAATATTCACTATCTTGATGTCAAGTATAACAACTTTTCTTGCTAGCAAAAACCTCTTTTAACATTCTTATTTAAAACATTATTTTCATGATTTTCTTTATAAGGACACTTAGCGGCATAGTTACCTAATCTTCCACAAGAAAAACATTAAGAGAAATCTTACCTTTGAACCTTCCAGATCGTATTTGAAGCTTCTTCACAAAATTCACTTCTTCTTCATCTGAAATGTTACTTGTTTGCTTAGGCTCTTCCTTTTCTTTCCATTTTTTTGTGGTTTTGAATGTTGCTTCTCTAATACTTGATGTAACCCCTTTTCTCATATCAAAATTTTCCAAGATCCCATGGAGTTGTTCAATATTGAGATTCTTCAAGTCCTGCATTTCTTCAATGGAAGAGACTTTAGAATGGAACTTTGGGGTTAGTGATCTCAAAAAATTTTCAACAACTGTAGTATACTTTATTTCGTCACCATGATTTTTCATCGAGTTAACAATATCATCCACTCTAAGGAAAAGTCTTGTAATTCTTTCATCATCATGCATTCTAAGAGTCTTGTAATAAATTATATATTTTTGAAGTTAAGCACTTTTTACCTTAGTGTCACCTTCATAGCTTTGGACATATCCCATATTTCCTTTGTGGTTTTCAACTACATGACTTTTACAAACTCAAGTTCTGCCAAATTTCCCAAGAGAACATTTACAACCTTTGCATTGATCTCATATTGTTTCTTCCTTACATCATCTATGGGAATGGAGGCTAGGTATTAATATCCACCTTCAATAATTTCCCATACATCAACTCCTAGTTATTGCAAATATGTTGTCATTCCAATTTTCCAAAATACAAAATTAGTTACACTAAACAAAGGTGGCCTGATAGAAGATACTCCCTGTTGAATGCTCATATTGATAGATCTCCCTTTAAAAGATCAAGCCTCTTCTGAGGGACCTGATATGAAACCAATTGTTAGGAAAAATACTTGGGGGGAGGGGTGAATCAATATTTAAATTCACTTTATATTTCAATTTCATATACAGAATTATGTATGCTATTATTCTTGAAACAACCTGCATATGTACGTGACTTTAGTGAAGTAAACCATCATATATTCCATGAGATGTTTATCTTTAACCATTGCATCAATAACTTTCCAGTATGTAGTAAAGGAAACAAAAAATCATAGCACATAAGAAACAAACATAAAACACTGAGATTTTACGTGGAAACTCAATGTGGGAAAAAACTTCCATTGTCATTGTCTCTATGTTCTTTATTATTATATAAATAAAATCTCCATTACATTTTTTACTGGTGCAAACTATTACCAGTATGCAGGATTCCACCTACAAGTGGCTACAACCTCCGCTCGTTCTCTAGAACCCATTGGAAGGGAATTACAACCCCCTGAACTTGTTTACCAGCTTCTACTGGAAGGGAGCTCCTACCCCCTTACTAAAGGCTACAACCCTCAGCTCCTTGTGGAACACTTTTCAGAATGTTTTAGACTAGATCCACTTGTAAAGAAATCATCAAACGACTTGTAGGCCACTTTTCATCAAATTTTAATACTAGAACCACATCAAAAATAACCCCAAACCAATATCCAAAATAAAATACTAAAATACAATTATGAATAATTGAATCTATGTAAATCAACTAATTTTTTGAAGCATCAAACTACTAAACTTACATCCAAACCAGAATGCTAAACTTCAGAATATGTATGTGATTGTTCTTAATAGAACCCGCATCTATGTGTGCTTCCTCTACATAAAACTTGTGTACATATCTCAAATTACTTAACCATGAATCTTTGGATAACATAATCATTATAACACTAAATAACCCACTGAATCAAGTACTGAACCAATTACAGATCATTGGACCATATGAAAACATCATAAATGATCAATATAGTAATCAACTCAATCAACGCTTCCAGATATAGATCAAGACATCATTGACACACAACAACAAATAAAACATACATAATCAATAATTATCATCAAGCCACACTATAAACCCTAACCAAATATGGTTCATAATATATACGCACTCGTAATTAAGTAGACTGGAATACATACACACTTATGATGTAGAGGACCAATATACAGATTTCAACATACTGAAAAGAATACATTACTAAATATATACAGGAATACCTAGAAGTAGATGTGTATGTATGCGACTATTTAGAAGAACATTAGCATATAGATCTTAAATCACTAAATCAATCCTTCACTACAAACACAACACATATTGTGCATGCCTTACTATCAAATCATCAGATTACTGAAAACATATTCAGATCAAAACATCATTTATAACAACAAATATATCATTAAAAACAAAATCAAATAATCATATATCCAACATGTCTTCAGATCTTTCAGATCTAAGTATTCTCCTTGTTATCTAGTGCACACCCATTTCAGATCAGATCCCATATAAATAAACCATTTACTTTCACACACAGCACCTTGATCTCCATCTCTTTATATAGATTTTCCTTATTTAATACCTTAGGTAAATCCTTTAGTAATGCCATTAGTATTTATTGATGGGATCAAATGAACATTTATGCTCCAATTAATATGGTCCAATACCATGGTAATGACCCCTACCATCCAAATTCCCATGGTTTGGACTCTGTACGTGAATGTTTCTCACAAGTCCAATGTATGTATGTGACCCTTCTTCCCAGGGATTTGTATACTTAATCAAATTTCACTTTTTTTTATTCATCTATAACTAAAATCTCATTTCCCTATCCATATCCTTTGTAGCATCTATACCAATTTGCATTAGTTCCATAGTCGTCAACGTTGAGATCAAGTACATATTTATCAAGTAGTTTTCCATCAAGGACAACACATTAGACATAATGCCAAAAATTACAAGAGATTCAAGTGGAAAACACACCATCACAATTGGTTCACAAATTTACTAGGACTCATAAGCCCTCACAAAGGTGTCCATCCTCAAATTATATATGGCCAACTGATGAAGGTGAAACTCATTTTTTTCAGGAAGCTTGTTAAGTGGAAACTAGCAAAATGTGGAAGAAATGAACTCTTTTTTGGAAAACAAAACTTGGGAGTTAGTGAAACTTTCAAAAGGAAGAAATTCATTACCAAATTAATGGGTATATGGGATTAAACATGAAGGCGAGGAGAAGAAGGAAAGGTACAAGACAAGGATGGTGGTGAAGGATTTTCTCAAAAATAATGTATTGACTTTACATAATTTTTTAACCTGTTGTTAAAATGTCATCCATAAGAGTTGTAACAACCTCCTCCCAAATTTACCCACTTTCACTAGTTTGCCCGGGTAAACATGAGATGAGGGTCACTATGATAAGACTCAACCTCCTATATGAGATGAAGGAAATGGAGTCAACAACTTAAGAATTTACTAACCTCCCTTAGATGCCATAGGACCTGTAAGAGCAACTCAACCCCTTCAAGTGTCCAACCCTTGCGTTAAATCTATTTTTCACTGATATAGAGCCTTCGCCTCTCCCTTTCCAAGGCATGCAAGTGACTATAACCATTGAGTTGCACTAATAAGCCTGCCTCCATGCGACTGTGGACTTTTCTAGTCAATTGTATGCCAGTAACCCGAAATTCTAAGCCACCTTTTTAGGGCCAGGACTTAGGCCTCTGCCCAAAACTGAGTGAAACTTCTAGAAATGATAAATGACATAAAACAAATATTATAAAACATAAATTGAACTAGGAATTGACCTGACCCCTCCTGACCGTGACTGACATTCTTTCAAACACGTGGTGAACATGCATCCTACGGGTTATGAATGCAAGTCTGAACATAATGATTTGAAAACTTATTTGAGGATAAACAAGAAGGGAAATTCCTTCTCACAATAGTTTTCATAACACCATTTAGGTATTGCATTCATTATACAAACATTCATTAATAGAAATGTTTTAAGAGCCATAATTATATTTGTCAATTAACCATGCTTATAACCAGCATATAACGAGATAAATAACAATGAGAGAACAACCATTAAAGCCACATAATAACAAGTACATTTACTCATCAAAAGAAAGAGGAACTTAGCTCTTATTATCCCTATGCAAAATACAACCAAGTCAGGACTTCCACGTACCACTAGACAATAGATTGGCTTGAACCAAATATTTAGTTCAACCAATCACCCCTATGCCATATCCCAAGCATGAATGTGGGATCTCAAGGGATAAAATAATCCAAAAACAACCGAGGGAATCCAAAGGTTAAATCACCTCCACCCTCACCATATTGTGATCTCACCTAAACCAGTCTCGAGATCACAAAACCAAGCCAAGATTGGATGCCTCATTATTCCTTCACCATCCCTTAAGGAGTTTTCTTGTCTCCACCCACCTGTTGAGGGCTTCCCAGAGAAAATCATCTCCACCCCCAACCCTTGGGATTTCTTGAGACCACCTCACCAGGATCCAAAACCTTATGACAATCCATAGCTTAATCAAGAAGGAATCCCATCACACCATTTCTATCTAGAAATGGAAAGGAAAGGTTGAAACCATTGTCAAAACTTGGTAAAATCTATGTCACTGACAACAAAGAAACTAAAACACACACATGCATATACCATGCATACCAAAACTAGCTAGGAAGTCATACATGGAATCTGTTACTTGCAAGTTTTCTTGCTAAAGCTGCCTGATCCAACCTTTCCTTGCTTGTTCATTTATTTACTTTTCCTTCTTGTTCTTTTATTTCCTTGTCCTTCCTTATCCTTCCTTTGCTTGTTTTATTTCCTTCTCCTCTTGGTGCTCTTCTCCTCTCCAAGACTAACTCCAAAACTAAATTGACAAAAAGGCTACGAACTAATGCTATGATGTCTTTTTATTATTGATGCCTCTAAATTCTTCATTTTCCTCTATTTTCCTTCAATTTTCTCCTCACATGCAACCTGTGACCTTTCACCTCCCTTTTCTCCTATTTTCCTTTATTTTCATAAATAAAATACCAATAATGTACTTTTGTCCTTTCAAAGCCTTTTCCATTGCCTTTGTCAATTTCCCTTTAGCCATAAACATACCAAGTGATGCCCACTAGGATATTTTCCCCAACACTCATCTTGGAATACATGTCCCTTTACCTTGGTCTTATTTTCCCTTTATTAACTTTTATCACATGAAATTTTAACCCGGGGTTGTTACAGACAACTCCCCCTTAGGGGAACATCATCCTTGGTGTTATATGACAATTAAAACCAACAAAACTGCTGAAAAAAAAACATACTGCTTATGGATCTTTATAACCCAAATCGTTGTAGTATTTACAATGAACGCCCTTCTCAAAAGAAAAACCATCATGAAAAACATGACAAATATACCACTTATTGGAACTTTATAACACAACCCTTTGCAATATTTAAATCCATATACATATATACGTATGCCAAAACTGTTTTTCCTCAATCGAAAAACAATGAAGGATACATAACCCACATATGATCAACCATCTCCCATATAGCTTCGTCAAGAACAAAGTGCTTCCACTACACTTTAACTTTCTCGATTGCTTTGTTACAGTGTATGATGTTTTTTGCTGCAATATAAACTGAGGTTTTGGCTAGAATTCTCTGTCACATTCAACCTGCAATAAAAACTAATCAATAACATGATCAAAATTCTTTACATACTTGTAAGTAGTGAAACATGGAAAAAAATCATGGAATTTCACTATCAGAGGCAGTGCAAGTCTATAGGCCACTGGTCTAATCCTCTCAAGGATTTACGAAGGCCCACAATACCATGGTTCTAACTTGGCACATCATTCAATCCTCAAGGATATCTTCTTGGGTTTGATGTGCAAATATACATGCTCCCCAACCTAAAACTCCTTAACCTCCTGTTGATGCCTCGAAAATTGCTGCAACAACATTGGGGGATAACCACCCGGTCCGGACCTTAGTACAGCTCCTTTTCCGTTTGGGATGGTGGCTCCGATTGGAGATAACGGGACCAGTTTCCCGATAATTAATAAAAGGGATAGATGAATGATGAATAGTTTGCTTTTAATGATAGGCGACTAGCTTATTCTATTGACAAAAATAGGAAAACTAATACTAATCCCGGGAACAATTTATTCATTCGGAATGCAGTGTTTAATAATCCTTATCTATCGAACAGGCATATAGATGACTCTGTAAAATAAACATGAGATATTCAATCATTCAAAGATTACTTCATATGAATATTCAAAATGAAGCGATTAACACAAATTACTGCATTCACTATTTATATCATCGATACATATATACGATTTAAAGAGAAGCATGCTATAAACAGCCAATAGTGGGATGCATAAAGGATGCTGTGAAAACATACATATATATAAGCGATAATAGCAAGAGCTATTAAATAACAATTCATATAACAGGAATGAGTACAGACGCAGATAATAGTACCATGTGAGCTGCTTAATCAATCCCAGATATCAATCGCTATTCAAAATCCTTCCTTCAACACAAAAATGCTTTTAAACAAAGACAGTAGTGCACATTTGTATAAAAACCTTCCTCATTAAAATCAGAATAATTGGTCCAGTTTCATAAAAGAATATCCCCGAAGTACAATAGTGCAACTTCAGGGTTTAAGTCATATACAAAACTTTACGACCCTGTCTAAATGCATGAAAGGGTCTATAAATACTACTAAGCTAAAAAAATCTATGAAACAAAATCCTACTAAATTGGCATCAGTAAATTCAATCTATCTCCTTGGGGCGATCTGGCAGTCGGCGATGTGAATCATGACTCAGGCTGCTTGCCTTTAAACTTGAGCTGGCTTATCGCAAGCATCGGCTCCACTTCTGGCGGTCTGTTGACGCGCAAGCTGAGTTGGGCAGCAAAGGTGGCATCTTGAATGTCGGGTATGATATACCCGATAGCATCTGTGAGGCATTTTAAGGCGACTCTTTGGCTGTACGGCTTCACTAAGAAGAACCAATAGGAATCCCATGTCAAATTGTTGATCCCCGCGATTAATCTTCCATTTTTCTCCAGCTCTGGGCAGCATGAATGCTCCAACATCTTTGTTGCTGTTAATTAGCCTAGAGTACATTGGGAAATCATGTTAGACAAATAAAGAGTATTATTTACTAATTCAAACAAATTACCGGTGGTTGCCTTGCATCTAAAAATTGCTCTTTCTGCCTTCATTAACTGTGATTGCCATTCTGTAAATAATATTTCCTTGTGTGATTCCAGAATTCTTGGTAGGTTAGTCGCCTGGCCCTGATCGAAATCTTGCCATTCCAGAAAATTTGTCAGTGTTTCTTTGGCCTGATCCAAACCTGTCCTTGCCTTTTCTACCTTTTTGTTTATGCATGCTACCAACTCGCACAATGGCTCTGCCTGGGTAATTTGCTAACATAGGAGTTTAACCTGATTTATCAATGCTTTATTTAATTGAAACGCCTCTGCTTTAAACTCATCTGCTTGAGGGAGCCTTTTCATTTGCTCAATTTGAGTTGATAATTGAGCGATTTGCTCATCTTTAGATTTTATCATTCCCTCAGTTGATATTTTTAATTTCTCCAATGCTGCTGATAGCTCCTTTTGCCTTTGGATTGCGCTCTTGTCAATCCTCTGTTTCTCCTCTTGTAATTGCTTAGTTAGCTGATAATTGTTTTGCTGCTGTACTAGCGATTCCCGCTCCGCCTGCTCTGCTTTCTGCTGCACTTCCGATAATTGAGCTTGTAACGAAAAGATGTCTTGATCTTTCGCTTTTAATAGACTGCCCACCTCCGATGCTTTATCAATGGTCGCCGCCGAATATGATCCAGCGTATTGCGATAGCTTTGTTAAGTCATCGGAGGGATCAAATTCCTCTTTCCACACAACATTGCCCGTTACTGTTAATTCAGGGAATAGAGAAGGTTGATCAGCCCTTCTCCTCTTCCTCTGCTGCTTTACAACAGCTTTATGCTTTGGGCTATAGAATACATCCAAGGGGGGAATCTCTTCTATTTGCAAAATGATTTCGCCCGATGGATCCTTAGGAATTATTTCTGTTTCTTTTGATTTGGGTGGGTCGTTGGTTTCGCCTGAAACCTGTTTTGATGTCGCTTCCTGTGTGTCGCCTTCTTTAGAAACCTCATCATCTTTCGAGCACTCTAGGTTGCCAATGATTGAGTTGAATTGCTGCCATTGCTGGAGCAAATTCGGATCAATTTGTGTATCATCATTAACTTTCGAGCTGCCCTCTTCTTGAGTTTTCGCCTGGGTTTCATCCCGTCGCTGCACATTTTCCTGGGTTTCTTCCTGCCTCAGATTATGCACTTCCTCCTGCTACTTTGATGTAGTAGGAGGTTGTGTATTACTTTGCTGCTCAGGCTCGCTTGATTTTTTCTTTGTTGGAGTAGTTGCTAACAGGTCTAGAGGCAGAGTTTGCAACCTCTGTTCTCTAATTCTGTTAAATTCGGCTAGCCCCTCATCGTTGTATTCATTTCTGGCAAGTGATTTAACTTGATATAGCGACTCGGCGGATGCAAACAAATCCTCAAATATGTCTTCTTTGTGCTCGAACTTGGCCAATTTGGCCTGGTCGAGCGCATTGTAAGCGATTTTCCTTGGATTGTACTACCTGCTTGGCAGAGTGGCTAGAGTCAGCAAATTTATCTTCCCAGCTTCCTTCTCTACATGTTTGATATGGTGCAAAGTGTAAATACCAATTCACAGGGGAAAGGAGGGCCAGACATGCGTTTTTTCTTTTTTCAAGGTCTAAGTAATCCCATCGGCATTGATTTGATAAGCTACTTCCCTGGAAAGTAACTTATCAGGGATGTATAGTGGAAGCACATGAGGCTTGGCCTGACTGCCAAAAACTATAATGTAGGTGAATTTCTCTTCTCAGAACCAACTTGCTACGGCAGTTAAATCCACCCTTGCTTGTTCAAAAATCTTCGGGGCAGGCTTATAAAAAATGCAGTAATAAATTGGCAACATGAAACCGTTGCAGATTTGATATAGGTGGTGTTTGTAGTTGGTCTTCCACAACTTTTGATGATATATGTGGATGGGTGTGGGGTCCTGCGACGTCCACCTCCATCCGAGCACAGGAAATTCAGAATTAAAACATAAAACATCCAACACATAGGCACTGTAGTAAAATGCCGGAATGAACCTTTCTGTGATGCGAGAATTAAATCTGAAATTAAGAATGGCCTTGGCTAACTTATCGGATAATATATCCGCCCAATCCATTATCTCGCCACTACATGCCGCCTCCATTAAGGGGACCATTTCTATGGTAAAATTGGCTGAGTCATGTAATCCCCATAGTCTACACATCATAATCCCAGCATAGCAGTAAGGAGAACATAGAGAGTCGACTGAGTACTTACCTGAGGATTCGTGCTTGTGCTTTGCTGGATTTTGTCTCCAGCCTCGAATTGGTTCGGACTTGCTCTCATTTTCTGCTCGTAACTTCTCCAAGAATGCCGTGTTATACTTTTTCTCTTCTGCCAGAAAATGATACATTTTCCTTAGATCTTCAGCTCGAAAAGAACCGAAAATCCTCCCATCTGCAGTGCTGAACATTCTGTCGTTAATTGGGATCTGTTGAATTGCCCACCTTACCACATCCATATATGGGAGAATTTTCTCCCGGGCCGCTATTCTGTGAAGAAAGAAATTGGCCAAGTCTTTTAGATTAGCCTCAGATTTGCTAGTACTGTCGCATGAGACATGAATTCCCGTCACCCTCGGCTCTTCGGCTTTAATCAAATTATATGTTCCTTGCCAAGTGGCTCTGGTAAGTCCCAGGCACCTAGTATCTGATATAAGCCGTTTCTTTTTACTGCCTGGATCAACAACAAATTGCCCTGCGACTGGCGAAGCGGAAGGCATTGTAGTCTTTTTGGATTTCTTTCCCATTCCACTCAAATCTGTCTCTACAGAAGAATTCTGCACAGAGAGAAAGATAGGTGTAATACAGGAAATAATAACATGAATCAAATAGACTGAGGTATATATATCTTGATAATTTCATGGTGATCGATTGACTTAAGATGGCTTCGGATCAAATCTGTGAATAGATCGCAAGCTTGCTATTTTCATTAAATGTCCGTTAAGGCCTGTCAATCTCATTAATACCAGTCGCTTTGGCTAATGGACGAATGATTTATTTGAAGCATGCCTTGGGCGATTTGGGGGTTGAACACGGATGAGCGGCTTTTCTAAATATATTGCCTTAATTACGAATAAATCGTATTAAACTACTTTTATGATTTTACTTTGAAAGCTGCGCTTTTGCCCTTTTCGCAATCGGGCGTCAGGAAAATCCTAAGTCATTGTTTTGGTTCCATTTGGAATCCCCGATCGCCGATAGCGATATCGCATCGTGTCGGGAGTAGCGAGTGGGGCGGTTAAGAATGTGTACATGGTGAATCGTCGATTGCCGATAGTGATGTCGCATCGCATCGGGGCGAGAGGGAGCTTATTTACGTTTGCCATTATCGCTGACTGTCGATTGCCGATATCGCATCGCATCGGAGCAAGGGGTTCTTAATTGTGTTACTTTGTGTTTCACCGATACCGGATAGAAATTTCGCATCGGCGGAATCAAAATTTCCTCAAGTTGTGTTCCCTTTGTCATTGCGATATGCGATCTTGCGATCGTTTTACGTTAAGTTTTTTGATTGGTTTTATTGAAGAGGCCTTTTAGTAATGGAACTTAAATTTCTTCGGGCCTTTTTGAAATAGAATTTTAATTGATACCAATTTAAAAAAAAAATTAAAAAGGGACCCATTTCATATTATGGTTTTGGAATAGTAATGATATGAAATGGGGGGTTGTTGTAGGGCACAACACCTCCCTATGCTAGTCTTCATAAATATTCTGTCTATCATGTGTTGCCTTTAGGTTCTTCTTTATAACCTACATTTCCTATTCCATTTCTGCAAACACATCTGGCCCAATATGTACCATGTTCATTGGATCACTCCAGCTGATGGGAGTACTATAACTTTTCCCATACAATGCCTCAAATGGACTCATCCTTAGTGACTCCTGGTAATCATTGTTGTAAGAAAACTCAACCAACGGAAGGTACTCCTCCCATCTCCTCTACCGGTGCATCACATATATCCTTAGCATATCCTCGAGAAGCTCATTGTCCCTCTTTGTCTATCCATTTGTATGTGGATGATAAGTTGTACTAAAGGCCAACTGTATCCCCAAACCTACAAGAAAATCCTTCCAGAACTTGGAAGTCAACTTAGCATCCTTGTCTGACAAAATCGTCTTCGGGACACCATGTAATCTCATGATCTCCCTAATGAATACTTGTTCCACCTCACTAGTTGGACATGTATTCTTCATTGGAATGAAGTGAGATGCATTACTCAACATGTCTACCACAACCATGATAGAATCATACTGCCTCGATGTGCTCAGAAGAACAGTAATGAAATCCATGGAAATGGCCTCCCATTTTGATTCTAGAATCAAAATCAGTGGAAGCAATCCACTTGGATTCTTACACTCAAATTTCAACTTCTAGAAATCCAAACATCTGGCCATGAACTATGCCACTTCTTTCTTCAGATTTAGCCAGTAGTAGAACTTCTTCATTGCTGTTAGTGTCTTATGATATATTGGGTGTCCTGAATATGGTTTACCATGGAATTCCTTCAAGATAAGATTCTTGAGCCCAGTTTCATCTGACACATAGATCTTGTCCCCAAATCTCACCAATCCATATGCCGTGAAATGATAGTCCACATCTTGATCACTTGTACCCTGCTATAACCTGTGCATAAGCTCCATATACTTGTCACCCTCCTATCCTTCCTGTAAGATCCAATCCTATAAGTCTGTCCCATATGAGTTCACTGGTACAACATGGTTCATCTGCACTCTCTTACTGAGAGCATCCATAACCCTATTCTCCTTATAGTTGATGTATTTCATCTCAAGGTCAAACTCATTGATCATGGGAAACCATCTAGCTTACCTGAAATTCATATTCGTTTGGTAAAACATATATCTCAACTCCTTTTTATCGCTCCTCAATAAAAATCTTTGAACAAGAAGATAATGTCTCCACATCTTCAATGCATGGATAATAAGTGCCAACTTAAGATCATGAGTCACATAGTTCTTCTTGTGCTCATTAGTTCTTCTCGTGCTCATTTTGTTTCTTGGACTCATAAAATACTATCTGTCCCTCCTACATCAAGACTCCACCAAGTCCTCTCTTTTAGGCATATGTACACACCACAAACACTTTATGTGGATCTGCAATCTCAAGAATTGGAGCATTTTTCAACAACTACTTCAACTGCTCAAAAGTTGTTGCACATTCCTATGTTCATTCAAATTTATTCCCTTTTCTATGCAAAGATGTAATGGGATATGCAATGCATGATAAGTTCTTGATGAACCTCCTATAATACCCTACTAATTCCATGAATGATATGAATTCATCCACATTCTTAGGAGTTCCCCACTCCATGATAGCCCTTAAATTTTCCTGATCTACTACTATGCCTTCCTTGGAACTAACATGTCCCAAGTAATGCACCTATGTATGAAACAAACTGCACTTGCTCAGATTGGAATATAACTCATGCTATCTTAGCAATATCAACACTACTTCTAAATGCTTAGCATGCTCTTCCTCATTCTTAGAATATATCAATATGTCATCAATGAATACAATAACAAACTTATCCAAATAAGGACGCAATGCACTATTCATCAAGCACATAAAAGTAGATGGAGCATTAGCCAAACCAAATGGAACTATGACTAACTCATAATTCCCATACCCAGTCTTGAAAGTAGTCTTGCAGATTTCCTCTTTTTTGATACATACTCGATGATATCTTGATATAATATCAATCTTCGAGAACACTATTTCTTCCTATAACTGATCAAACAAGTCATCAATCCTTGGAAAGTAGGTACCTATTCTTGATCGTCACCTTGTTCAACTACCTATAGTAAATGCAAAACCTAAGAGTACCATCCTTCTTCTTGAAGAACAATACTAGTGCACCCCAAGGCGATACACTTATCCTAATGCATCCCTTGTAAAGAATTTCCTTTAGCTGCAACTTCAACTCTATTAACTCTGGTGTGCTCATCTTGTAAGGTTCCTTTGATGATGGTGCTTCTCCTAGTACCACTCAATGGAAAAGTCCACTTTCTTGTGGGGAGGAAAATTTGGAATCTCTACGAGAAAGACATGCTGAAACTCCTGTAATACAGGGCACCTCTTGAATATTTTTGCATCCTCAACATCCTTACCCTTGTCACTGGAGATATGGGTTGTAAACATCACACATCCTTTCCTGCAATTGCACTTAGCATGAATAGTGGTGACCATCCTCACTAACATAGGCTTCTTCTTTCCTTGCAAAATTCTCTTTTCTCCATTATCATCTAGGCACTCAATAGCCTTGTCATAACAATCTAGTTTGGTCTTGCGAAGGTACAACCAATCCATATCCAAAACCATATTATATGATCCCAATGGCATTACATTCAGATGTGTTTATTTAGGCATAGCATTCAGCTTAAATGCACAAGTTCTTACCCAGTTATGAAATCTCTTGTTATTACTTGTAGCGAATTGCATAGATCAAGTCTCTGCATCCACTTCTTTTCTCAAGCCACGCTTATCCACAGGGTTTGGATTAACATAACTATAATTACATCTAGGATCAATCAAAATAGAAAAACTCAACCACAAAGCTTACATTCCATCTCAATAATGGATGCATAATGATCTTCTTGCTTGCTGTCCACAACTGCATAAATTTGAGAAATTCTACAACCAACATCCCTAACTATATGCACCTCCTTAGCACTATATATTTGAGGCCTACTACACTGGTACAATGGAAAATACTTCTTGCGATGATCTTGGCCACATATCCAACACTACAACGGTCCCATACCATCACCCTTGTTAAACTGCTCTCCAGGCTCTGACCCATGTCCCTTATCAACTTCATTTAACTTCTTGTAAGGAACCACATTTTCTTTCTCACTTGCATCCTAAGGTCTTCCCCGCTTTAGTGGCCACTTCCCTTTAATTTTCCCATTTCCTTTCAAGTCACGCTTAGGTTGAAATTTTCACTTTGACTGTTCATAACAATGCTTTAGCTTCCTGATGGTTTCCTCCAATGATCTAGGCTCATCAAACTCAATCTGGTCTCGATATGCTGCTGGAATCCCACTGACGAATCTCTGAATCTTAGCCTTCTCATCCTTAAGGTAAGGCACCTACCTCAACAACTCCAGGAACTTGCTAGTGTACTCATCATCTGTCATAGAACCCATCTTCAACTCATAAAATTCCTTAGCTTTGTCATGATAGCACCTCTTTGACAAGTACTTCTTCTTGAAGAGTCTCTCAAACTCATCCCAAATCAACTCTTCTTCCCAAATTCCCTTGATATACTTTACATCTTCCCACAAAATATATGTTTTTCCTTTGAGACTAAAGGTGGCTATATTGGCTTTCAAGTTCTCTGAATAAATATGAAATATGAATAATTTGTTCATCCCAAGCAACCATGCCTCTGCATCTTTTGACTTCTTTATCTCTTCATCAAATGTAGGTGGCATGACTTTCTTGGACTCCTCAAGCAGGTACTCACCCCTCCTATGACGATGATGATGGTGATGATTGTGATGAGGAACTAGAATGATGCCCATACATACCAATCCTCATGTTAGGTGTATCCAATGATCTTCCACCTCTAATTGTAACCCCTCTATCAAACTTTTATTTGGACCAAGACCTGCTACCATAGGATCCATTAGCTTTCTCTTCCTACTCTTGATTGGTTGTTAACTATCCTTTTCTTTGCAATTATGACAAGCTCTAAATAATCGTTGCATTTACCTCTACCTTCTTCTCCTAAGCCCTTGCAAGTCTTTCTTGAGCCTCAACGAACCTCTCATTGTCTGCTTTGAAACTTCTAATCTTTGATCTCAAACTCCTTAATGTATCTACTATACCAGGAGAATTCTCTCCTCCTTACTACCCAAATGATTTGTAAGGAGATTCATGGGATCTATAGTTTACCATTTGCTCGTAATATTTTATTTTCTTCTTCCTGCAAGTGTACCATGTCAAATAAACCAAATAGATATGAAAATCAAAACCATACCTCATTGATGTTCATGGGAGGCTTATCTCATATGCAAGATCAATCCATATTAACATGGTACATGTATAAGTATAACCATATAAATATAACAACATCATGCATGACCATGTCAACTATACAGCATGACCCCATGCATGATAACCTAACGAAGGGTTAATACCCTGCTATACCCACAATATGCATATGCAATGCATAATCTCTTTCGTCCCAGGAATTACAATGGTGTCAAATTGGTCCCAAACTTTCATAAGCTAAGGTTAAGGCCCTTCATTTACTCCTCATGTCCTAACATTCTTTTAGACCTTCTATAGTCTAATCCTTCCTTAATCTTCTATCGGAACTCTATACTCAACCCTTCATTAAATTCAACCCAATCCTTAACCTCGCACATCTATAACCAACCCCACTCTTTAACTATGGTTATTTGCCTTTTCCTCGGTCTTCACACATTACCTAATGGCTCCCTTTATAGCAATTGCAATCTTTATCCACCGTTAGAACATACCTTCGGAATCCTTGACTGGTGATATGCGACTGTCTTCCCACTGTTGATCTCATTCTCACATTAACAGCTATCACAATATCACATCAAACCATCCTATGCCTCCATTTTCTCTCACATGCGATATGCGATTATAACTAGACTTCAAATAACTTAAATCCACACCTATAACTCTTTATTGTGATCCTTCTCCACCGTCGATCTTGTCCTTGATCTGGCGGTCGATGTCTTTTCCCGATCAGCAAGCTAGCCCGATGCTTTGTGACCATTGATCTAGATCCACTTGGTCTGACGGTCCAAAATGATATCGGGTGGAACACTTACGCGAGGTTTAATTCCTTTTCGAACCCTATGGGAATTATAAACCCTCAATCTATAAAAGTTCAATTCTGATCTGGCCATTAACGCTCGATGAAATTACGACCCAATGTTCATTGGATGACGAAGCCTTTAAATCCTATGGTAGAAATCGATTCCTGTCTTTGTCCTTCCACCAATTCTTAGATTGAATCTTTGCCTTTCATTTCTTAGCTTTGTCTTAGACTTAATCCTGGCCACCCATCACGAACAAATCTCATTCGTTGATCTTCTAGATCCAACAGCTACTATGCCTCAACATTTCACTTCTTTGCTCTTCTGTTCACTTAGTTTTCTATGCCAATCCTTTATTGTTCTTTGGTGTTTTTGGTTTTCTTTAGGGTTTATGTACCTTCCATTTTTCTACTGCGTGATTCCCTCCTAATCTTAATTCTGTGAGTTTTAAACATAGACACTCCATAATCTTGATTGTGATCCTTCACTTGGTACACATGATCCATTAGGATTCTAGATATCGTTCCTCCTCCTCTGTATCTCGCCAAACTCAGCCTGCAACATCTGTTACATAGAATACTCGAGCTCATAAACCATATACATCTCAATTATTCCATACACACACTTGAACTCCAAATTGAGTTTTTTGTATTAATAAACATGTATTTATACAAGAGTCTCTCTCTCTGGCTTGATTTTTTGATCAGTGGCCTTTCTTCTGTTGCCTGTAGGCTTACAATCCGACTCTTTGACTCACTAGCCACTCTCTAGCTACTTCTCTAACTATTGTCTGACTCATTCTCACCTTTTAAGCTTACCTTTATACAAAACGGTTCTATTGAACTAATTCTAGTTTAGATCCTTAATCTCCTGAACTAGCTCCTCAATTTCTTTAAGTCCACTTTTAACTCCTACTTATCCCTAAGAGTCCTCTCTAGTTCCTTGAATCATGAAGCCAATAAGAGTTACAATCTATTTCTAACTCTCTCATCATCATTAACCACTCATATTCTCCTACATTTGAGACCATTTACAAATATTCTCACACTTATCTAATTAATTCCTACTTTAACCAATCAAAACATAAATAACTACATATATAGGAATCCAACTTCCTTGAAACAGAAGACCCCCTATGTCTACTAAAATACAATTGTAGTTTTGAGCTAATTCTCCTGCATCAGATCCCAAAGTAAACAATGTAAACTTTGAAACGGGAACTCATACTGTTACCCGTTTTGTAGAGATAGCAAAAAAGTGACCCGATTTTGAAAAGGGGTGATGCAGAACACACGTGTTTTTTAGAGCATAGTTTTTGGCACTATAAATTTTTTTATGTACATTGCGTTTTAGAATGGTAGTGTTTTCTACATTGATTTAAAAACATGGTAATTCTACAGCAAGCCCTTTTTTTAAAATTCTTTATTCTTTATTTTTTATTTTTTATCTTCTAATGTATGAAAAGTAAATAATTATTTTGTAAATTTAATAATTTTTTAAGTGTTCTTTTTCTTCATATTTTCTTGTTTTTATTTTTTTTGTAGTGAGGTTTTTATTGTTTTGCATATATAAAGAAGAAGGTTGATATTTTGAATTTTCGATATTCTACATATTTATACATCGTTAAATAATTTTTCAATCCAAAAGAAATATTTGTTTCTAAAAAACAATATTTTTTAACATTGGACATAAAAATAGCCATTTTTAACATAAATATAGCTAAAAAACTACACGTTTTGATAATTTTTTGCTATAATTGACATGCGAAAATCACAATTTTTATACGAAACTTTTAACTAAAAATAGTTAAATAATAGTTTTTTTTTATGAATTTCATGTCAAAAAAATAATAATAATCACTTTTTTTTTTTCAAAAAAAATGATTACCTTAAAAATTAATGCGAAAATCACATATT
>APFE030537075.1:37085-52244 GCA_000404065.3 Pinus taeda
GGGTGGCACGGGGTGGGAGGCGAGGTTAGATTCTCAATAATTCAGATCAATGAAAGACTTCAGACATCTGTTAGGGCTAGCCTTTTGTAGCAATCCCGTTTCCCATAACAAAGATAGTGGATGAAGGTAACCTTTATAAGATTCAGTAGGGTCTTAATTAAATATTCATGATTTCTCATAGAATATTCTTTAGAATTACTAATACCTTTTCCCTATATTTCCAGACCTCGACGTACATCTTATTCGTCTTCTTAAATCCGTATACAAACAATGCTCGATGGAACCATTTAGAGAGGATCCGACAATATACAACCAAAGCACACGTGTAAGTAGCTAGCTTTTAGAGCATATTGAAGAATGTAGAATACATGTGTAAACAGCTAGCATTTTCATGATGGAAATGTTTCCCTGTTTTCTTCAGGAGCCTCTATGAAAGTGTCAACATAGATTTCTAGAGGAGAATAATTGATTACTCAGGTCTTGTTTCTTGGCTGATTTAAAATACATGACGCAATGAATAGCAGTAGGTCTAAATTGAGATATATGATGGATTGAAAATTTTCAGTGTTGAAGCATTTTTAAATGTAAAATTTAATATATGAAGTGTTTCATCACAAAGCAGCACGCTGCAACATGCTGCAACAAAAAAAAAAAGTAGCACGCTGCAACACAAAGCTGGTCTGATACAAAAATGAAGTATCGTCCCTATGCATGTGCTAAATTGAACTTCTTTGTTGTTCAGTGTTGCAAACTCGATTATTTGCCAAATCTGGTTTGTGTCAATTTGGTAGCTACATTATTATATCCTTTTTATCTTTTCATCGCTCTGGAAATTTTAATAGCCATTAGTGTCTTTGATAAAGACTAGTCTGTCATTTGAAGATTTCATATGTCATACAACAATTTCATTATGAGCAACCAGTAGTCACATTTAGAGGATAATTCCATGTCCACTCTCCAAAGGAACCTATGATGTATTATAGATTCATGGTTGCAAATAATAATGAGCCAATATTTATATGATTGATAGATTCAAGGCTACAAACAATAATGAAGCAGTATTTATATGATTGCTTTCAAGGCCGTTACAGTAATGAAACAATGTTCATATGATTGTTTCTATTTTGAGGTGCATGTCGCCCCTTTAATGGCATCAATGTTTGATTTTTGTGATTGCAATATGGCTGGCTGATTCTGAGAATCGACCGGCCAGCCACGCTAGGCAGGCGGACGGGTCGCCGGGGTGGCGCGGGGTGGGCAGGTAGGGTGCGGAGTGGGTGGAGGGAGTGGGTGGCCGGCCGATTGCGGATGGGGGGAGTTACCCTAAAAAAAAATTGACCCTAAAAAAAATCATCGTTCCAGTATTATCATGTTTTCTTTTTCAAGTTGTATTTTGCACGGATTTTTTTTTTTCACTATCATTTTTAAAACATGTTCAAAATTGTCCCTAGAAAAAAAACCATCATTCCAGTATACACACTTTTCGTTTTTAGCACTGTTTTTGATGATTTTTTTGGTGTCTTTTGGCAAGAGTTCCCGTTTTGAGTTTATAGTTCCCGTTTCAAAGTTTACATTGTTAGTAGAAAACATACATGACCTCCTGATCATGTGTCTTCCTGTGTTGATAGGAAACCTCCAGGGTCCCAAACTTTGGTTTGTAGTTGTCTAAATGCTTTGCACCTTTGCTATTTTTGTACGTCACCTATCCTCTGTTTGATCCTCCTCTCCTTCTCAAGTAATTTGAAGTTCTGTTTGATCATTCTTCCAGCTGTTGTCAACCTCCTAGATAAGGACTGCTTCATCATTAACTGCCATAACTCTTCAATCTCCATCTCTATCATATCTTTCGGCTGGTCCATATTCTGCCATTCACTGTTACCTCTTTCTCTTTTCTTCAGGTTGTTCCTGCTATCTACTAACTATTCAAATTGTTGTTTATTATCTTCTCTTTGAAGTTGTCAGATTCTTACTGCCACCCTTCCATCCTTACCCTCTTTCATGATTATCTCTTTCTACATTGAATCCTAACTTTTCATCGTTCTCTACAGTAATCTAACATCTTTGTTACATGGATTAAATACTTCCATAAAATCTTCTTCTTTCATTTTTATTTGGCTGCTCATCTGTGCCAATTTTTTCCAGCATCTGCAACTAAACCTGCACTCAGAAAACAATTATTAAAATAGAAAACATAAGGCCTCAGTGCCTCTTCTTCCTTTGGCAACACATCAGTATGCTGCTCTATTTTATCCTCCTCTATCAACATATTAGTCTACTGATTTGAATTCTCAAAAGACTTTATGAGACTCTGAGCTAGTCTCTCCTCCATACCATCTTCTTCAATGATATCTCTCTACTCTGGTTCACAATAATGAACTCCTCCTTCTGTAATGTCAATTTACTGAACTCCCTTACCATCTCTTTCTCCTTATTATTGTCATTCATGACAATTTCTTTGTCTTTTTCCAGCAATCTATCCTGAGTACATATCCTCTGTTTTTCCAACTCCCTTCTTTGAAAGTCTAATTTTCCATATAACTCAATAATTTCAATTGGAGTAGAATTTGGAAATTTCACACAATTTTCCATACCTCCCTTTGTTATTGATAAATCATCAGATGTCCTTTTTCCCTTTGCTAAGTCTTTTGCATAGACTTTTTCTTCCTTAACATATTTTAGTAGATGTCCTTCTTCTTCAACACATTTTGCCTTGTTGTCCCTTTGTAACTCTTCTCCCATAGCTATACGTATCTCATCATCTACATTAATATTCTCCCGCATTTGTTTTTCATCAATAACATTAATCAAATTAATTTGATTACCTTTCTGAGACAATATTGCCTCATTCTTCATCAAAATAAGATCCTGATCTTCCATCTCTATGACAGCTTCCATAGACTCATTCATAGACTCTTTTTGCTATATCCAGTGAATTTATTCTTCTTCTAAGAAGTTTTCTTTGTCACCTTTTACTTCTAGATCTTCATCTATTCTGAAGATATCTCCAAAAGGTTGCTTTTCTTCTACAATACCTGCAATCATACAGAAACTATTCATTTTAAAAACATAAGACCTTGTTGTCTCACTTCATACTTCAGTCATCATATCTACTTGCTATTCTAAATCCTCCATATGATTCATAAGATCTTCCATAGATCTCTAGTCGTCATCTTCACCCAGAATTTCACCCTGTTCTAGTTTACAAATGGACTCTTCCATTTCCAACTCAACATCTTTGAGTTCTTCCACCAAGCTCTTCACTTGCCTCTGCTGTAGTATTTTTTGTAACTCAGACCATTTCACTGCCTTTTTCCTCAAGGCCCAACCTTGTCTTTAGCTTTCCTCCAGTATCCTTCTTAATGCATCAAGTTGTTCTTTTAATTCCGCAATCTCCTTGTCATGTTCCTCTTGAGTCATCCTCTTTCCATTTACCTTGGCATCTTCCTTCTTCACTTTTCTTCTACTGTGGTCTTCTTCAGAACCTCCGTTACCTCTGTTATGACTACCAATAGTCATATTCTTCTCCATATTCATGAGTTTCTCACTTACTTACTATGAGTTGTATTAAAGCCTCCACAACAACAAGTCCTCCCTACTACCACCCACCTCAGCAAGCTTTCCTTTGTACTTTGTCTTTTGGCAAGTTCTTGGTTCTCTATTGCTAGAACCTCTTTGAGCACTTCTCTCTGCTCCTTCTAGGCTTCAACTCATTTGCCTCTTCTAAGAATACAACTGTTCTCTTGTACTTCAATCACAAATGGAATACTAGGTTCTCACCACCTCTTCTTTCACTTAGAAAGTCTTATCAACTTTCTTCATCATTTAGAAATTCTACCCACATCCTCTGTGGAATTTCCTTTATGATCTTCCTGTGAGTTGCAACAATACCTCTATAGTAACAAATCTCCTTCTTGCTACATATGCCTCACTAAGATTCTCTCCTCTGAGCTCGGTCTTTTAGCATTTCTCTAGTTCTTTCCTTTGGAACCAATTGAGCACTCCTTGCTCTAGGTTTCTGCAATCTTCTCACCTTCCTTTGTTTTCGCCTACATATCAATGATATTCAAACCAAATATCATTCCCAAGCTTTCAAAGCTTGCTTCTCAGCTTCCTTCTGAGAACACTTTTATCCTCTCTGTCCTACCTTCGATTGGATTCTTCAGGTTCATTGTCACTACATGGCTTTAGAGGTAGTCTCCATCCGTTATTTTCATTTGAGTGAACCTCCACTTTCCTCAAGAAAACAACCATCACTGCATTTTCTATATGCTTCTGCAATCTCTTCTTAAGAGTATCACTTACTCTCATCTTATATCATGTCTTCTACTTATCAGATTCAAATAACCTAATCCCCTCTTTCTTTTGTAATCACACTTGTATTCTGCACAATTCTTCTTTAATAAAAAAGAGATTTAACCTGGCTTTGATACCACAAATGACGCAGGGTTAATACCCCGCTATACCCATAGTATGCATATACAATGCATAATCTCTTTCATCCTAAGAATTACAATGATGCAAAATTGGTCCCAAGCTTTCATAAGCTAAGGTTAAGGCCCTTCATTTAATCCTCATGTCCTAACATTTTTTTAGACTTTCTATAGTCTAATCCTTCCTTAATCTTCTACTGGAAATCTATACTCAACCCTTCATTAAATTCGACCCAATCCTTAATCCCACACATATATAACTAACCCCACTCTATAACTATGGTTATTTTCATTTTCCTCAGTCTTCGCACATTACCCGATGCCTCCCTTTATAGCAATAGCAATCTTTCTCCATCGTTAGAACATACCTTCGGAACTCTTGACTGGTGATATGCGACTGTCTTCCCACCGTTGATCTCATTCTCACATCAACGACTGTCGCGATATCGCATCAAACCATCATGTGCCTCCATTGCCTCTCGCATGCGATATGTGATTATAACTGGACTTCAAATAAATTAAAGCCACACCTATAACCTCTTTGAGTCTGCCCTATACAATTCTTTATCGCGATCCTTCTCCACCATTGATCTTGTCCTTAATCTGACGATTGATGTCCTTTCCTGATCAGCAAGCTAGCCCAATGCTTTGTGACTGTTGGTCTAGATCCGATTGATCTGACAATCCAAAATGATATCGGGTGGAACACTTATGTGAGGTTTAACACCTTTTCGAATCATATGGGAATTATAAACCCTCAATTTATAAAAGTTCATGTCTGAACTGTTTGTTAATGCTTGATCAACTTATGGGCTGATATTCGTTGGATGATGAAGCCTTTAAATCCTACGGTCCAAATCGATTCCCGTCTTTCTCCTTCCACCAATTATTAGATTGAATATATGCCTTTCATTTCTTAGCTCTGTCTTATGACTTAATCCTGGCTGCCCATCACGAACAATTCTCACCCATTGATCTTCCAGATCCAAAAACTATTATGCATCAACACCTAACTTCTTCACCCTTCTCTTCACTTAGTTTTCTACACCAATCCTTTAATGTTCTTCAGTGGTTTTGGTTTTCTTCAGGGTTTCTGTACCTTCCATTGTTCTATTGCATGACTCCCTTCTAAGCTTAATTCTGTGAGTTTTAAACACAACCATTCTAGAATCTTGATTGTGATCCTTCTCTTGGTTCAAACGATCCATTAGGATTCTTCATATCATTATTCTTCCACTGTATCTCATCAAACTCAGCCTACAACCTCTGTTACATAGAATACTCAAGATCATAAACCATATACATCTCAATTATTCCATACACACACATGAACTCCAAATTGAGTTGTTTTTATTAATAAACATGTATTTATACAAGAGTCTCTCTCTCTGGCATGATTTTGTAATCAGTGGCCTTTCTTCTCTTTCCCATAGGCTTACAATCCAACTCTTTGATTCACTAGCTACTCTCTAGCTACTTCTCTAACAACTGACTGACTCATTCTCGCCTTTTAGGCTTACCTTTATACAAAACGATTATGTTGAACTAATTCTAGTTCAAATCCTTAATCGTGTAAACTAACTCCTCAATATTCTCTAAGTCCACTTTTAACTCCTACTTATCCCTAAGAGTCCTCTCTAGTTCCTCGAATCATGAGGCCAATAAGAGTTACAATTGAGTTCTAACTCTCTCATCATCATTAACCACTCATGTTCTCCTACTCTTGAGACCATTTACAAATATCCTCACACTTATCTAATTAATTCCTACTTTAACCACTCAAAACATAAATAACTACATATATAGGAATCCAACTTCCTTGAAACACAAGACCCCCTATGTCCACTAAAATACAATGATAGTTTTGAGCTAATGATCCTTTATCAAAACCATAACCATGGAAACATCATAATTTACCAAAAGAGAGCATAACCCACTCTGGTAGCACCCTGTAACCGCCTCCTCCCACATTTACCCACTTTCACCAGTTTTCTTAGGGTAAACATGAGATGAGGGTTACTATGATAAGAATCAATGTCCTATATGAACTTAACGAAATGGTGTCGAAAGCTTAAGACTTTACAGACCTCTCTTAGGTGCAACAAGACCTCTAGAAGCAACCAAACCCCAGAGTTAACTCTCTTTTTCACTATTCTAGAGCCCCAATCGCTCCCTTTCCAAGGCATGAAAATGACGATATCCCTACAGTCGCACTGATAAGCTTGACTCCATGCAATAGTGGACTTTTCTGGTAATGTTTATACCAGCGACCCTAAATTCTGAGCCACTTTTTCAAGGCTAGGACATAGAACTCTATAGAAAAGTTAGTGAAACTTCAAAAAATGATAAATGACATAGAAAAAAGGCTTATAAACCAAAAATTGAACAAGGACTTTACCTCACCCCTCCCAAATGGGACTGAAATTCCCTCAAACATATGGTGAACATGCATCCTACCATTCATGAAAGCAAATCTAAGCATAATGATCTGAAAACTTATCTGAGGATAAACAATAGGGGAAAATACCTTCTCACAATAGCTATCATAACACCGTTTAGGTCTTACATTCGTTACCGAGACATTCATTAATAAAAATGTGTTAAGATCCATACTTAGATCTATGAATTAACCAGGCTTATAAGCAACATATAACCAAATAAATAATAATGAGAGAAAAAACATTAAGGCCACATAATGAAAATTATATTTACTCATCAAAAGAAAGAGGAACTTAGCTCTTATTATCCATATGAAAAATCCAACCAATTCAAGGACTTCCACGTACCAGCCATCCATAGATTGCGCTAAACCCAACCTTTCTTTCAGCAAATCACCCCCGTGCCATATTCCAAGTATGAATGTTGGATCTCATGGGATAATCGAGTCCATAAAGAACCAAGGGAATCTATAGGTTAAACCACCTCCACCCTCACCATACCGTGATCTCACTTAAATTGGTCTTGAGATCACAAAACCAAACTGAGCTTGAATGCCTCTGAATTCCTTCACCATCCCTTGAGGAATTTTCCTTTCTCCACCCGCCTATTGAGGGATTCGTTGAGAAAACCATCTCCACCACAACCCTTGTGATTTTCCTGAGACCATCTTACCCAAATCCATAAGCTTCAAGTAATCCATAGCTCAATCAAGAAATAATCCCATCACACCATGGCTATCCAGAAATGGAAAGGCATGGCTGAAACCACTGTCAAAACAAGACAAAATCCATGCCACTGACAACAAAGAAACCAAAATAAACACATGCATTCTGTCACTTGCAAGTATTCCTGGTACAACTTCTTGATCCAACCTTCCCTTGCTTGATCCTTGCTTTCCTTTTCTCTCTTTTCCTTTGATTTCCTTTATTTTCCTTGTCCTTGATTTTCCATCCTTTGCTCACTTGCTTCCTTCTCCTCTTGGTGCTCTTCTCCAGTCTGAGACTAACTCCAAAATTGAACTGACAAAAAGGCTTCAAACTAATGCTCTACTGCCTTTTTGTCATTAATGCCTCTAATTTCTTCATTTTCCTCTACTTTCCTTTATTTTCCTCCTCACATGCAACCTGTGACCTTTCACCTCCCTTTCCTCCTAATTTACTTTAGTTTCATAAATAAAATACCAATAATGTCTTTTTTTCCTTTCAAATCCTTTATCATTGCCTTTGCCAATTTCCCTTTAGCCATAAAAATAACAAGTGATGCCCACTGGGATATTTTTCCCAACATTCAAGTTGGAATATTTGTCCCTTGAACTTGGTCTTATTTTTCCTTTATTAACTTTTATTACATGAAATTTTAACTCGGGGTTGTTACAAGAGTTATCCTTGGTCTTGTTGATTCTTTAGACTTGGAATAAGAACAATTAGATATGTAGATAAATTTTCTTCATGGAGAATTTAAGGAGGAAGTTTATATGGAACAACTATAAGGATTCAAAGTAAAATGTAAAGAGAACCATGTTTGCAGGTTGAAGAAGAGCCTTTATAGGCTAAAAAAGGCACCACATCATTGGTACAAGAAATTTGATTCATTTATGCTGTAGCATGGCTCCAAAAGACTAGAGGTTGATTATTTTGTCTACATCAAGAGGTATGACCAAGAAAGGTATATCGTACTACTGTTGTATGAAGATGATATGCTAATTGTTAGACTTGATAAGAACATGATTAATAGCATGAAGAAATATTATGGAAGTCAATTTACAATGAAATATTTAGGTATAACACAACAAATATTGCGCATGAGGATTATATGTGATAGAAATATAAAAAAAATTGTGGTTTTCACAAGAAAAACATGTTGAAAAGGTGTTAGATAGGCTCAATATGAAGGATTCCAAACGAGTTAGTACAACCACAACATCACACCTCAAACTTAGTGTTTATTTATTCCCTTATGATGACAAGAAGAAAAGAGGAAATGAGTAAAATGCCTTATTCTCTAGTTTTTGGTAACTTGATGTATGTCATGGTATGTACCCATCTAGATATTTCACATTCAGTGGGAGTAGTGCAAAAGTTCCTTGTAAATCCAAAAAAGCAACATTGGAAAGAAATAAAGTGGATTTTGAGGTATCTCAAGGGTACTAGTAATTATTTTCTATGTTTTGATAATAATAATGTTGTTCTTGAAGGTTACATATATGCAAACATGGCTAGAGATGTGGATGTACTAGAAAGCCCACCACTAGTT
This sequence comes from Pinus taeda, assembly GCA_000404065.3. Taxonomy (NCBI): domain Eukaryota; kingdom Viridiplantae; phylum Streptophyta; class Pinopsida; order Pinales; family Pinaceae; genus Pinus; species Pinus taeda. The sequence continues at coordinate 46,208 of APFE030537075.1, forward strand.
ATTTATAGATTTTGGAAGTGCAGTAGTATCTTGGATGTCTACATTGCATAAAGTAATATCCCTCTCAATAATAGAGGAAAAATACATAGCTTCCATAGAATTTTGCAAAGATATGTTGTGGATGTAATGATTTTTAAGAAATTTGGGAATAAAAAAATATAAATATATGTGGCATTGTGATAGTCAAAGTGTTATTCATTTAGTAGAAAAACCAACATATCATTCTAAGACAAAGCACATGGATGTTTGAATCATTGAATTTGTGAAATGTTAAATGATGGGACACTCCATTTGGAGAAAATACACACTACAGAAAATCCAGGTAATATGTTAATAAGGCATTGCCAAGGGGTAAACAAGAACTTTGTAGAACCTTGGTTGGAGTAATGCAACTTGATAAATGCATATTGGGAAAGGGTTAGTAGTGGAACAGAAAACAATGTCAAAAACATTCACACAAAATTCTATTTGGTGTCAAATGAGAGATTGTTAGGGATGAGACAAAATCAAAGTCAAATTTGTTAACACCCATGGTATTGTAATGAAATATTTTTTTATAGGGGTGTGAGTAAAAAGGAAGGGTGGGTGAGAAAGAAATATGAAGTTGGTGAAATTTAATATGTTTTTTAGTGTTGTAATACAAATATACTAAACCCTTTCCCCATGGTTTTTCCTTGAATTAATGTAAATCTTGTGTGGAGAGTCTAAGTTGAATTTTTCAATTAAATCACGTTTCCACTACGTTGAAAATTTATTTTTAAGTTTAATTTCCCATGTTAAAATACATTTTCTCTAATATTCCTTTAAGCCTAGCCTCATCCAAAAATTGTAATTAGCCCATTTGACTTTGTAAATTATAACTAATCCATTTTTCTGTATTTATGTATGCTTTTTAAGCTTTCAATTAATCCATCCATTATATATCTATGACTATGTTGAAAAACTATAGAGGAAGTTAATATTGTAGCAAAATAATGCTTCAATTATCCACATATATGTTTATAAAGTTTAGTAGACTATTTACTAAGGCAACCTTATAAATTAAATGTCTAGTAAACACTAATAGGTAATGTATAATAAGCATCAAAACACTTACTCGTGATATATCTCATGATCTCGTGTTGCTAAAATTAACAAAATCATAAAAAATAACTAAATTACAACTTTATTATTATCATTAAAGGTAAAAAGAACCAATATATAAGTTAACCATATATACATTAAAAAAGGCATGTAACAAGATTCTTTACCATGAAAATTCACCTTTACTTTATCATGGAGATTTTTAATTTGCAAATAGACTTTGTTATAATACTATGGGCTACTACAATTCCTAATAAATACTACAACCCCAAAAAACCACAATTCATTTCGTATGACACTTGTTCATATCTTATTTTTCCTAACTAATTAATTTAGTTGAAGGAGAAACCACGGCATAGCTACATTGAAGATAAATATCAACCTTTGATTTGTGAACGTTGCTAAGAATAATCTACAATATTCTAGGGAGACTAAATCCCTACCATCAACCTAATAATTATTGATAGTTAAATTAAAATTGGGGAAGACCTATTTTAAAATAGACATAGCATAAATATATTTTGTATAAATTATTTTATTAATGATGTTTAAAAGTTTATTTATCTTGAAAAAATATTTCAAAGTTTTAATTTAATTATTAATAACTATTAAGTGGATGATAGAGACTTAGCCTCCATGAAATATTATAGAATATTCTTAATAGTAGTGACACATCAAAGGTTGAGATTTATTTCAAAAGTAGTTATGCCATTTCTTCTATTTTAATTAAATTGGTTACTTAAAAAAAATGCAATATGAAGATGTGCCATGTTAACATGAATTATGTTTTTTTGGGCATGTGGCACTTAGTAAAACCATGATATTGTAACAAAAATTATTTACATGTTAATAATCGTAACAAGGAAAATGGAGATGAATCTCCATGATTAAGATCTAGTTGCATTATTTTTAATAGATATATATTTAATTCACATATATTGTTTTAATAATTAATTAATTGATATAATAAATAAATTATAAATTTATGTTCTTTTTATAAAGTATTATTTATGAAGAACGAGTCCATGTCATCACCGTAATGTTCTGTTTAGAATTTGACCAACACTTTTACATTTAAATAGATGTTTGGTAAAATGGATATTCTGATAATCATTAAAAATTTATTTTAAATAAACAATACCGATATATTGATCAAAACACCTAAATATTAGAGTATCATTTTTTTCACAAATTTCTTGTGTGGAATAGATATATTTCACTTAATGAATTATTTTGTTACTTGACAGAATGCCAAATACTCGTAGATATTGTTTTTATGGTATTTTTCTTTATTCCGGTATAATAATTTAGCTAAGGATTTGAACTATTTTTTACGGTTTCTTGATTAGTGGGTGTCATCCATGCGTAAAGGCCATGCTAATTTTGAAAAGATTCAATCCTCAACTACATAGTTGTTAAGATTTTGGTATACTTTTGGAATTGGGGCTTAGTAAAAGGTCTTTTGATTCCATATTGCTTATTACACTTGTGTTGATGGGAGAATTCGCAAATGAATTCTTCAATGGGGATGCTATATATTTCTCTTATGGTTGTAGTGGAGGGATTTTTCTGAACCTAATTCGTCATTTCAGGTTATAATGGGGATGTGCAGGGGCTCAAATATGAAAGCAGAAATTTCCGCTTTGTGGGGTTTTGTGAATTGAAAAATTAATTAGCTTGGATTCTCTACAATTTTTTTAGTGACTCTAAAGTTGTGGATGAATTGATTAAAGAAAATTATTACTTAGACATAGTTGCACTTGGTTATTGGAATCATAGAATTATAAATCTTTTTAACTCTTTTAGCTACATCAACATTGTAAATTTTTATGAAGAATTAAATGGGTAGGAAGATTCCCTTTCTAAAAAAGACTTGAAGGCACCTATAGGGACTATTTTTATAGATTAATTTATTGTTATGGATTCGGTAGTTGCTAGCTAGATTCATTTTTGCTGATTGTTTGAGATTTGACTTTTTCTTTTTGGTTGTTACTTTCCTGTTTCCTTTTCAGGGATACATGGCCATATTTTGATATCCGAGCAATCCATTTTTACATGCTTATATACTTGGGGATATGTCTATTTTTTTTATAGATTGGAACGATTGTAAGATTTTGTTTTTTGTGGATGTTAGTCTAATTTTTCTATATGTAAAATTGTGTTGATGTAAACATATTTCTATTGATATGTAAAGTTGTTAGTTTTTTGTTGGTTAAAAAAAGGTCTTGACCTGTTTTATTCTATTAAAAAAAGAATTTGCTTATTCACATTTTTCTCCACAATGTAGCAAAAAAAACACTCTTATGCTCCTTACACACCTTAGATCGTCTCTTTGCATATGATTATCATCTTCCACGACAGATACTCTATAAATACACACACTTATCCTTTATTTATAAGTATTCAATGCTCACATATGGGGATTACTTATAAACTTTACTAGAGTGACTTGTAAGTTGGTTGGGTTGACTTGATATATTTCTTCTTATTCCTACACTGATGGAAAGGGTGACATACACTGATGGAGAGGCCTCACCCTATCAATGAAAGCAACAATTTTGGTCCCTCAATGTAAACACTATTTTAAACCCACCACATCTCCTCCCTATCATCTTAGATAAACCAAGGAATTAGATCCAATTCTCTATCACATATTCACTCAAACAATGTTGCTTCCCTCTAGTGATCCAACATGAATAGGATAGGACATTGCATTGCTATGGATTATAGTGATTCTCAACTATAATTAAGTTTAATTCAACGACCATAACTTCCCCTACACATGGTTAAAATTTCTTCATGGTTTCATGGTATAATATTTCGTTATTTTTATCACATCCATCCTATGGAAACTTCATCTTAGATATAAAATCCCTGATGAAAGGAAATGAATGTCAACAACCCCTTTTCTTTCCCAAAGTTATGGAATATATTTTCATGTAAATGGCTAACCACATATCTTCGTAAGAAGCCCAAGTATTTATCTTCCCTACTAATTACACGGTCAAAAAGTTATAAATAAAATGCTTAAGGAGTTGGATGCACAATAGGATAATATTATCCTTCTTGGAATCATATCACTCCATTCTTCGTCCTTTTCTATTTTAACATATGTTGTAAATTTATCACCACTCAATATATCATATTACATATTATATTATCTATGTTTTTATCCATTCATCATCAATATATATAAATATCACTATTTCTGGGACAAAAAATGTGGGTTTTATATTCCCCTCGTCCTGTAGTTTTCTTCATCCTTGGTGCACATCCTAATTATATAAAATAACTTTTACATAAAAATGTCAAAAATATGTAGATATGCCTCCCACATTTAATTCTCTAGCTACCATGTTGATTTTTTTTGGATTTTTGTGGGTGTATTGGGCCTTTACTTCCCATATGACTCTAGTATATAATACCATGACCTTCCCATATATTATACATATTAGTTGTATAAGGTCATATATTATACATATTAGTTGTATTTGGTAGTATACTTCGAGTTTCACAAAGTATGCTCATAGGGTTATTACATGCAACCATCTCATTATCTCTTATCCTACAAATCTACTATCCATGGACCTTTCTTTGATACTCTCCATGGACCTTCCTCTCCTTGTTTCTTTAAGTTTTGGGTTGTGATGGGTCCATCAAATCTTTACTTTCCCTTTGAATCTAGTTCAGAACACCATGAAATTCCTATCTAGTATACATAGTGGTTGTATTTTGTAGTTTCTTTTGGGTGTCACATAATATGTAGATAAGGGTATTACATGCAACCATCCCTTTATCCATTATCTATATTAATATGGAATCTCAATTTTAAATACATTAAAGGGGCTTGTCGAATGGGCTAATCTTAGGTGGTTAGTAGGAACAATTGGGATCTTACCGACTCAAGTTCATTTCTTGCAAGTGGCATGATGAACTTTCATGTAATGGACCAAAATATGTATATTCCTCAGATGGAATGTATTGAAATTTATTAGTAAAAGATATACTTAATAAGGATTTGGAGTACTAGATCATCTTAAAACAATGTTTCCAATCAGACAAGAATTGTACCGAGTTCTCACATTTCTGAGGAAGAAAAAATCATCCAATTTTGAAAAGTGTTGATTCAGAATACACCTATTTTTTTGGGAGCATAATTTTAGACTTTAAATTTTCTTATGTATTAAGTATGCATATTTTTTTAAATGTTAGTGATTTTCATGCAAATTTTAAAAGTGTTGATGCAACATCAACCGCCTTTTTTTGGGCTTAGTTATGATATTTTAAATTTTTTGATATATTAAATATGTATAATTTTTTTAAATGTTGGCGATTTTCATGCAAACTTTGAAAAACATCAAACTTTTTTTTTAGGCAAATTTTTTATACTTTAAATTTTCTTATGTCCTAAGTACGCACATTTTTTTTTAAATATTGATAATTAAACCATTTATCAAGTGGTCTCATTCCTCTTCTTGCTTTCCATCCTAAGATGTTTGTTTTTTAAGGATTTTCCAAACTTGTATTTTTTGTTAAATTTCTTGGCAATGCTTATGATTTTTTTTTTTACAAAGTTTAAAAAACATAATAAATTATTTTTGAGGTTAGGTTTTTTAATATATCTATATAGTGTTAATTAATACTTCAATACATATAAAATAATTGTCACTAAAAAATAATAATTTTAAACACTTTGAAAAAAAATACACATTTTTCATATAGATATAATTAAAAAAATATGTATTTGGGGACCTTTTCGCTAAAAAGAGATGATAGTTATAAGATTTTTATGAAAAAATTAGAAAAATAACAAATTTTATGAAATTTTTATGAATTTCATATCCAACAATGATGACATTTGATTTTTTTTTTAAACCCCGAGCTGTTAGAGCAACGACATGCTAAGCAACTCCCCCAACCCTCATCGGGTTGTTTGGGGATTTACTTTTTTAAT
>APFE030537075.1:52812-74473 GCA_000404065.3 Pinus taeda
TATATACACACACACACTTGTTATTCTTTCTTTAAATATTTTGTTGTCGTTGTTTTTGTTTTTGTTTTAATTTATATCTTTCATTTTTACTTATTTATATATTTGTTTATTGTTTTATTTTTTTATAGGGTCTGTGTTGATCCTCGACTAGCAACCCGACCCCATTATGTGTTAATTTGATAGTTGATTTTAAAATTTCCATTATAATGGATCGAGTCCACCCCCACAATGTGTCAATTTCATGGTTGGTTTTAAATTTTCATTGCAATGGGTCGAGTTTGCCTACACTACGTGTCAATTTCATGGTTGATTTTTAAATTTTGTTGCAATATGTCAAGTTGTCTTATGCTAAGACTTTAAAATAGCTAAATTTTTAACATTTAAAAAATGAATTACTCTTGGTATAATGACTCTTTCATTAAGTGTTCATTTTGAAGGTTTTTTAAGTCGTAATTTTTCCATAATGCCATGGTTGAAATATGTTGAAAACTTAATGTTTTTGTAGACATGATCTTTAGCTTTAATTCCATGGTTGAAAAATTGTCAAAATTTTAATGTTTTTGCTGAGTCATGATATTTTATCTTTTCAAAGTTATGGTTGAAAACAATTATGAATATTTTATCTTTAGCACCATGGTTGAAAATTGTTGGAATTTTAAGGTTTTTCAAAGACATGATATTTTACCTTTAATGCCATGCCTGAAAATCATTGGAATTTTAAGGTTTTTCTTAGTCATGATATTTGATCTTTAAGGCCATTGCTAAAAAGGTTGAAAATTTATCCCGAAAAAAATGATGTTATTCCAACATAATCACTTATCATTTTCAAGGTTCTTTTTAAACACAAAAAATAGTTTTCACTAACATTTTTTAAAAATATTGAAAATTTACTGTAACAAAAATGTGTTGATAATGTTAGGCCAACAGGTAACTCCTCAAATCAACTCTGTTTATTCATTAAGATTCCTCATTGTTATATACACAAGGGAGTCACTCTTGGGTTTCACTTCCCAATGACTCTTCATTTTCCATTATTTACTATTTACATTATTTACAAGTGTTCACCCAATCCCCATGATTAGGTGTCAACATTTCCCCTCTTAATATGAAGGGATGTTGGTGAGTCCATGTATCATTCTGAATCTTTCAAGATTTTCTCTTCTAAGTGCTTTGGTGAAGATCTCTATAATCTGATCATTAGTGGAACAATGTCTTAGATGGATTGTCTTGGCCTCAACATGATGTCGAATCAGATGGTATTTTGTATTGATGTGCTTCATTCGATAATGGAGATTTGAGTTCTTGGCCAACATTATTGTTGAGGTGTTTTCAATCGTGAGTGGAGTTGAATGTACTTTTTTTACCTGCAAATCTTCCAGAATTTTCCTGAGCCACACAATTTCCTTTGTTGCCACATATTCTGCCTCTATTGTGTAGAATAATAAATAGAATTAACACACATAAAATAATAACAAAAACATAGAAATGGCAAAAAAGGCCTCAACCTCACTGTATTCCTCTCATGATGCAATCCAATGTACAAATAATAATAATAGTACAAATAAATACATGAGGAAGTTTGTCTCAAGATAGTGCGTCTATCTTGAAAAAACTTGGTTGAGATATTTTCTCAACAAAACACTAATCAGAGAGAACTAGTTGGAGAGAATCTCTCATCCTAACTAGACTCCCTAGTTTGAAGAACTAACTCCTAATTCTCAAGATTTGATTTATTTAATTATAGTTTTAGATTTATAGTTGTTTTATTATGAGAGTGAGCCTAGCATTCTCGCCCTCAATGATAAATCCAAAATAAGAACAAGGAACCCTCTTCCAAGTTCTCAAGTTTATCCTCAAAAAACATTTTCCCGAGAAAGTGCCAAAGCTAGATGCTGAAGAAACTGCAATATGAAGAGACCATGAGTAAGCTACATGTCTAATTCATCTCTGAATGTCGCTTGACAACTCCATCATGTGCTTAGATGCGAAAGGGTCCAACTGTCCTTTTCTTGTAATTAGCATCCTGTGTTCATTGAAAAAATTTGATGAATGTCTGTTGGCGAATCTATTGATGATGATCACCCACTGGCTGATGACGTTGAAAAACAACTCACTGTTGTTTTTTCTGTGTTTGAAAACTTCTCACTGCTGACTTTGTTGTCGATCGCCCATTAGTGAATTTGTTAATGCTCACTCGTTGATGAAAATGCCCACTGGTTGCTTCGCTGATGTTGTCGAGACTTTCAGTTTGATAAGCACTGTCAATTTCATTAGCATTCTCCCCTTTATCAGCTGAAAGGAGAGACAATTTTCTTCAAATTATTTCTGAACTCCCCCCTTTCAGGTGTAGGAGTGTTTCACTGGTGTACTCCCCCATTTAATTGCACGAGAGTACCATCTTCATTTTTACTGTTGGTTGCCATATGTGTGAGTGAATTAGATTGTAAAACTTATACAATCTTCTGATCGTGGATGACCATTCCTAGGGATCAATCCATGAATAATTTATCTTCAATCTAGTTGATTGTTGTTGTTTGCTGCATTGTGATGATGAATGATTTGACTTTCCATAAAACAATGATCTTCCATGTGCCCTTTTCTCTGACAGTGACTACAACTTCATTTTATGTGTCTTTTTGTTTGTCCTCAACTTTAGTTTGTGTGTATTTATGTTTGTATTTAACTTTCTCAGAACTAGCCAATGTGATTTGTGCTAGAAACCTTGTACTAACAAACTTAATGGGCCTTGAATAATCTGGGATATTCAATTTGGAGTCATCCTTGACATATCCTAAGCCTTGTCGATTTCTGTTACTTTGGATTTCTTCCCATGGCTTAATGATTGGTTTGGAAGAAAGTTGAACTCGATCAGGGACCACTTCAACACTTGAAGTTGGTTGGATCAGTGACTTGGAATCATCAGTTGTATTTGTATTGTTCAAAGACTTGGAAGCATCACTCTTATCTAGCAACTCAGTTCTTTGTAGTTGCGACTCTAGTTGAAGTAATTCAATCATTTCATGTGGATGTTGAATATGCACTTGAATATCAGCAAGAGTTGTTTTGCTGATGTTCACCATGTCGCCAGCTGATGATAAAATCAAATTGTTAAGAATTTTGGACAGTTGAATGTGTGTCACCATGTTAGCTTGCTCACTTTGAATTCAGGATCGCTTATATTGTTTCTTATTGCTAATTCTTTAAACACTTGCAATAGTTTTATAACTTGGTTGCTTGAACTCTTGATTTCACACTCGCTTGATGACGATTTCTTTTCTTGAATGCTTCACTAACACTTTATGAATGTTCCAATCAACTTCACACTGGCTTGTTTGTTGTAGATGTCGTGCTTTGAAATTTTACACTTGATTTTGACACACTCGCTTGCTTGGTTGTTTGAATGACACACTCGCTTGCTTTATTTTCTTATTGCACTTGCGTTAAACACTGGCTTGATTTGATGCTCACTTGAAGAATAGAATACTAGAATTCACACTAATTTGATGATGATTTCTTTCTAGATGGCTTTCTTGAACTTTCTTGATTGATGGCTGACACTTTGTGCTTTCTTAAATGTACTCACTGAATGTGCTGATTTTTAAAAGGAAGGGTGTTGAACACTTTCGAAAATGCACCCAAGAGACAAATGACAAGTTCAATCTTGATGACTCTGTTGAAAACTTACTTGACTTAATGTATTCACCTTAACAATTCAAATTAGCGTGTTGGTTACAACCGAGAATGCACCTATACAATTTAGCTAAAAAATGTTTTTTTGCAAGTGATACAAAGTGTGTTGATGATGTTGATGTCGTCTTCGCTTGAAATTCTTGATTTTGTATTGTCCTTAACTTGATTACTTTGATTACACGATGTGAAATATGCTTGCTTGGAAGATCATATTATCAAGTTGATGATGTGACGCTTTGTGCTTTTGTACTTAAGCTTGATCACAGGAGCTTGATTAAGCGTTCTTATAGTTAAGCTTGCTTATGTGCATGAGGTGTTTAAGCATAATACAAAGAGAGTGTTTTGATAATCTGAATACAAGTCATGCACACGCATTCATTACACAAGGTGTACCTGAGATCACCTTATTCAATTTCGAGCGGATCTAGGAAACTAGCACCACAAAAACTGAGATTTTATTAATTACTGGAGTACATCATTCTTCAACGTTACAACTTTCTCATGGAAATTTCTTAATGAGAATGTCACACTTGCAAACTTCGAAAAACTGCCCACACTAACTCTATCATTGTAAAAATAAAATATTACTTTGAATTACAATACTGACTTTCACTTATCACAAAAATTCACTTATGAATCCATTACATAAAAAAATTACAAATACTCCTTATCTCTCCAAAATGCACAAGAAATCAATTTTTACTTCTCACTACAAAAAAAAACTTATCACTCCAAAATATTAAAACATGTCATTATTCCTCCAAAGACTTGATATCACTTTGTATAAAAAATCGCTTTATGATGTAACACACACCTTTAATCCAGTCCTCCTCCATGCATGTTTCAGAAGGTGTAGAATTTGCAAATGCGAGGCTCATTTAGCAGCTAAAGGCATATCTTTGTTTCACTACTCCTCGTGATTGTTGAGTACTCCAGTGTTTTTCTGCTTCACAACTGGGCGAGACAGTGCCTTCTGCTGCTTTTTAGCTAATGCTACTTAGCTCAGTGTATTTTGCTTCCTCCCGTATTGCGTGCCTGTTGTCCACTGTAGCCTTGTCTCACAATGTTGCCTTCTGGCTAAGGAAACCTCCAAGGCTCACGCTTCCCATGGCTGACACTGCCTTTATCCCAGAATTTTATGTGGTTTTTGGTGCCTTCAATGGCTTATAAACAAACAGAAAGAGGCTTACAATACAGAAGTCAAGATTTCAATCCTATGGATTTTGTCACATCACCGCCTCTCATAGTATTAGAAATATAAGAAAAGGGAAACATGTTCTACCAAGGTCTTAAACCGAATGAGCAATATCCAGCAATTCCCCAATTTATGAATGAAGCATAGTTTAACTTAATGGTCACACCATAAATTCTTGATCTTAAGACATAATTAAAACCATAACAAATACATTGGTGCAATATTCTCGAAGAAATACACACAATTTCTTGCCCTGTTCTAGTGATCGCACATGCCCAAAGTGAAATAAATCATAAATTCCATCTGCATAGACCCTGACCGGTTTCTCAATCCACTCGCCCTTCACGAGATTTGGAGATGGGTATGTTTCAAATATCACTGGCGGCTCATAAGCGACCCAATTTATTTAGGGCTATGATGTCTTTTGTGCAATGAGGCCCGAAAGGAGCCGATGGTGGCGCTGTCAACCTAGTGACTTACGTAAAGGGTGGCTCGATACCCAACTTAGTGAAAAGCCATGAACGCCTTACAAAGTGAATGGCTTGAGGGTTTCAATATGAAATCGAAGTGCTAGCTATGGGCTCATGCAAAAGAGGCACACACCTGGTTGTATAAGACCAAATGTTTTTAGTGAAAGAGATAGCAAGTCGAGACATGCCCGTAGAGTGATCCAACGAATGTTATCAATATTTACTGAGTAACTATGCCATACATCGACCTGGTAGCTTGTGTGAAGACTACGGTGCTTGGTCGAGAAGAATGTCACGCGGGAAGAGTTGGCCACAACAATCCCCATAATTGTTTATGAAGTGTACTTCATATAGTGAGCGATAGAAAGAGCCAAGGGGTCAGGGATGACGAATGAACAAGTCAAAGTTGAGGCTCTATAGATGCTCAACGTATGAAAAATCATCCCTAGTTTGATTATCTTCGATCTTGACTACACTCTCTGGCCTCTTTACTATGAATGTAGATCACCAAGAGAAAAGCCATCCCTTTATGCTTACGGAAAGGGTATACTAAATGCCCTGAAGGAAAATGGTATTAGTATGGTCATCACTTCTTGAACACCTACACCTCCAATAGCTAATGCCTTTTTAAATAAACTTGGCATTACTTCGTTCTTCACACCCATGGAAATATATCCTAGTTCGACTCACAAGACACAGGATTTTCAAAAAATTCAACTGAAAACAGGACTACAAGAGTACATTCAAGGCGAGTTTCATTAAGCCATTACAGTAGAACACTTTGGTCCATCCATTCAGTCTACTTATGCATTTCCAGACTGTTTTGAAGAACAGGAAAGGTTAGAATCTGGAATATCAGAAAGGATAAAGTCCTAAAGGCTGGAGTTGTTCTATGTGCCAAGGTTGCCCTTTGCATCGAACCAATGCCCACATTATTGCAACCATATTCAACTTCGAGATTTGCTCAAAAAACTATAAAGAAATGGCATAAAACGAAATCATAGTTTTTGAATGAACAATAGATTTATCAATTTCTCAACAGGCTATGGCTTTGATACCAAATGTAGGATAATAAATAAAATTAACACACATAAAATAATACCAAAATCATAGAAATGGCAGAAAAGGCCTCAACCTCACTGTATTCCTCTCATGATGAAATCCAATGTACAAATAATGATAATAGTACAAATAAATACATGACGAAGTTTGTCTCAAGATAGTGCATTTATCTTGAAAAAACTTGGTTGAGATATTTTCTCAATAAGGCACTAATGTAGGAGAACTAGTTGGAGAGAAATTATGTCCTAACTAAACTCCCTATTTTGAGGAATTAACTCCTAATTATCAAGATTTGATTTATTTAATTATAATTTTGGATTTACAATTGTTTTATTATGAGAGTGAGGCTAACATATTGTGGAATCTGCTGGAACTAATTGTTTGTGTGATATCTAGGAGACAACTCCTGATCCAAGACTCATAGCATAACCAGAAGTAGATACCCTAGTTTCTTTGTCTTCATCGAAGTCTGAGTCAAAGTATCTAATCAATATGAAGTCGCCCACCTGTGTATACTTGAGTCCAAAGTCTTACGTTCCCTTCAAGTACTTTAGAACTCTTTTTACGGTAGACCAATGTCCCTCACAAAGCTTTTGCATAAACTTGGAGAGGATTCCAACAACAAACGAAATGTTTGGTCTGGTAGTAGTCAGGTAGTTGAGACTTCCTGCAAGTTGTCTATACTTCGTTGCAGCCTAAATTTCTTTTCCTTCAATGGATGTGAGCTTTAAGTTTTGCTCCATTGGATTAGTCAAAGGATTGCACTCATCCATGCCAAATATGTTCAACAAATCTCCAATGTACTTCTTTTAAGAGCAGAATATAGAATTCATATATTGAGTTACTTCAATACCAAGATAGTAGTGAACATATCCAAAGTCATTCATTTCAAAACCTTTCCTCAATTCCTTCTTTATGGATGTAATGTGGCTCTCATTATTCCCTATCATCAAAATATCATCTACATATAGCACAAGATATACAACTGTTTTGCCAAATTTCTTGATAATCAAAGTTGCATCATCAAGATCATAATGTTTGAATTTTATTTTCAGAAGATGCTCAGTTAACTTTTCATACCAAGCTCGCGATGCTTTCTTGAGGCCATACAAGGATTTCAGAAGTTTTCATATTTTTTATTCATGTCCCTTTACAACAAATCCTTCAAGATGGGACATAAAAGCATTCTCTTTCATATCTCCATTCAAGAAAGAAGTTTTTACATCCATTTGATGGAATTTCCAACCGTTCTGAGTTGCTAGGTCAAAGAGTGTCTGCATGGCAGGCCATTTTTCTGTGGGGGAAATGTCTCCTCATAATCGACTCCTTCCTTCTGTGAAAAACCATTTGCCACAAGCCTAACTTTGTGCTTGTCATGTGAGCCATAAGTTTTATACTTGTTCTTGTAGACCCACTTACATCAAATTGGTTTGGTTCTCAATGGAGGATCAACCAACTTCCAATTGTCATTCTTCATCAAGGCATCATACTCCTTTTGCATTGATTCTTTCCATTCATCATGAGAAGAAGATTCTTTGAAGGAAGTTGGTTCAAAATCTATAGACAAATTCAATTCACAATAATAAGAAACATCCATATCAACAGGTGAATCAGAATCATCTACATCACTTTCATTTTTCCTGATTGAATGTCTTGTTCCTTTCTTTCCAACCTCATCAGGATGAACAATTTCAAGTGTCTTTGTCAGCCACTTTGGCTTCTCAGTTGATTGAGTTAGGATTGAATCAAGATTGAGTCTCCCAATTCTGTCAATCACATCACTGAAAGTATCATCAATGGTTGGATTTTCATGCATGGGAGAGAGTGCTTCAGAAGAAGATTCCACAGATTGATCTAGTATAGGAATCATCTCTTCAAGATGTGGAAAATTCTTGAAATGATTTTTCATTTTCGAATCTATATAATCAATCAAGTTACCGCTCAACAACATTGTTAGCTTTGGAAGATTCAAGAAATATTACATCTCTATATACAACAAACGTTTTATTAACTTCATCATAGAGACAGTATGCTTTGGATGTATTTGAATACCCCAAGAAGATACACTTACGACTCCTTGCACCAAGTTTATTTCTATGTAGTTTTGGTATAAAGACATAGCATGTGGAACCAAAGACCTTGAGATTCTTTACCGAAGGAGTGTAGCAATACCACTTTTCATAAGGCGTCTTGTTTCATTTTCAAAATGTTTTTCATGTTTTTTTGGGTTCTTTTTGCTAGATTTCTTGTTTTGAGGAAACAATTCTCATTTGTTTAGAAACAATGTTTTAAACTATTCTCATATAAATGTAAAGATAGTTGATTAAAAATTGTTATGAATGAACTATGTATAAAGTGTCTACATATGAAGCAAGTTATAGTTTAGTTTCATATAATAAAGTCAATAATGAGTGACCCCCATAAAATACAACACAAGGATTACGAAAATTTAAATATTAAAGAGAAAAATTGTTAATTTATGAGCCTTCCTATGTTTGAAACAGATACATATCCTAGAAAATATTAATTTCCTTCTTTATCATCACCTTCATTATAAACAAGGTAAGTTACCATCAACAATTATTTTTATAATTCATGACCATTATTATAGTGAACGAGGTAAATCATCACCCTTACCTTATCTTTCTACATAAATACTAAAGGTTGGGGCCATCATGATATTTATTACGTTGTGGTCTATATTGAAATTGGGTTTGAGGAATCTAAAAATTTTAAATTATGAATGGCTATTTCATAATATGATAATATTCTTTGTCTAATACTTTATCTAATGGTATAATGTATACATTAAAGGTATGTAAATGGTTTTTTAGTTTCTTTAGTCTATTGTTATCTTTAATTTATTAAAAAATCATTAATGAAAATGGTTTTTGTTAGAATTGAATTAATATCATTTAGATTTAAATGCTAACCTTGGCTTTCCCATCCAGATAGTAGCTCAAATAGACTCCTATTGTTGCCAACATTCTTCTTTTTAGGGGCAACAGAACATGCATAGGATTGTCCGACCTGGGATTTCCCCATGTGTAATGCCCCACCAGCATCTGACTCATAAAAATGAGAGAACTAGTTTGAGTTCCCTGTTTATCTGGCAGAAAAACTTGTTTGCAGAGTCTTCTTGAAGGACTCCATTGCTTTTGTTGTTGTTCCAAGGAATATGTCCATCATCATATGGAAGCTCTTGGGTTTTTTGTGGATTTCCATTCTTGAGAAACCAAAAAGAAAAATCTCTGAAATTTCTGCACTCGATTTATGCCTTTTATTTCTCTGAATTTTCAAGTTAATTTGTTGATAGGCAACCAATATTTGTGGAGCTATAGCTCCATTAATGTACTAGAGCAATATATGCCACCCATTGGATTTTGTACTTGATTAAATCTAATGGCTAGCATATACTACCCTAGTGCATTAATGAATCTATAGCTCCACAAATATTGATAGCCACAAGACATCGTTACAAAAATTCTGCAAACAATTTAATAAATTATTGTACATTAACCAACATAGATCCATCTTAAATACAGATCTATCATGAGTCGAGAGGGATCCAATTTCTTCACATGTAAATCTTTTATGAGCGGACATTATTTAAACGGTTTTTATAATTATTTCGTTTTTTAAGATTTTTAATAATTTTTATTTTGGCGGACATGAGAAAAATTTCAATTCATTTTTGATGAAGGACGGACAATGTTACACATCATACTGGGTTATAAAATAAGCTTCTCAGGTCAACAATTTCATAAAATGTTATACTTTTACAATTTATAGCATGAAATTATCGTTTCATGACCCAAACATGTCACTGCATTTCAAGTAAATGTGTATTGAAAATTTGTAAAATAAAATAAATTATTGTTTATTTAATTAATTTAAGAACTTATTATTAATAATTAATAATTTGATTTAATTATTAGTACCGGTTTTAAAATGTAATTTAACAATTATTAGCTAATGGTAATATATACTATTTTAATAATTATATTTTGGCTTATTAAAATATTAATTAATACATTAATATGTTAATTTAGTTGGTTAATAAACAATTAATTAATACACCATTAATATATAAATATATAAATATTTAATGTTTAATATATTATTAATATTAAATTATAACATTAATATAATATCAAGACATATAAATTATGAAAGGATGGATTTCGACTCGTTGATTCGATTTTAGTGATGGATTCACCTAGTTAATGCCTTCTTTTTTAATTAATAGGTAATTCACAAGAATTTATTTGTGGTGGTTAAGGGAGATTAAGAGATGTGTGTGGCAATACGGTTCAAAAATCTATTTTGTTGTCCAACGCCACTTCACATAAGCTTGTTTAGAAGAATACTATAAATTAATATTTGACCGCTGGATCATACAAGCGCAATCAAACCAAGATCAGTGTTAGTGGAATTCTATCCATAACTACAACATTTTGGAGCTTGACTCTAATAGGATGGTAGCTTTGAGGTAGCATAAGAAGTGATAGCTAGTACGTTCTCTATGATTCTCAATATGAGGAACTAGCTATATATTGCGAGGCCATTTGTTGACTTGTTTGATTGTTTGATATAAATTGCAAGGAGTTATTTTAATGACATGGTTCCAGTGAGGATGATGTCTAATAAGTTAAAAGAGACATCTGTTAGGATACAAATACTTTTATAAATGATGGAAAATGATGTCTTAGATGTATATTAATCATATTTATCAATGCGATTGATTGTACTAGTAAGTAAATATATATAAAATTTTCCTAAATTATTTTATGCCTTCCTTTTGACCAAGATTAAAAAGCTAATTACCTTAACCCTTTCTTCATTCATATACTATACCCAAAATATTTTGTGATTAAATATTAACACATATTTAGAATTAGCATCATATCAATTCCCACCTTATGTGCAATGAGTTATACTCATTTATCTCATGCCACCTGGAAAATTTATCTCTTTAAAAAATAGTTTTTAAATCTATATTATATTTTATTAATCGAAATTTAATTAAAATATTAGTTACCTCATTATTTTTGCACCATCATCATCATATTAAATTTCATCACTGTATTTTTCATCGCCTTTGTTTTGATCGTAACTCTCAGGATCATGATCATTATTTTGATCATAATTCTCATGGTCATCATCATTCTCATCCCTTTCATCCCTTGTTTTTCATTTGTTTGTAGATTTTACTCAAATTGGAACTTGACCATATGAATAATGGTTTGTAATCCCATAAAGTGTTGACAAGTCATACAAAATGTTAAGATCTATGTTTAATTTATACTAGAGAACTAAGAAATGAATGTTAAATGTGGGCGTATATGAATGCTACGAAAGTTCATGTTATGGTCTTAAGAGTTAAGGCCAATTCTCTATACCTTCCTTTTATTAAGGAAATGCAGGTAGAAACAACAAAAAGTAGATTGATTTGATACCATGTTATGTTCTTAAGGGCTAAAGCCAATTCCCTATACCTTCTTTTTATTAAAGAAATACAGATAGAAAGAACAAAAATGGATTGTTTTGATATCATTGATATTGATTTTAATTATTTATTGAAATAAATGAAAATGAAAATATAAATAAAAAATACAAAAAAATATATTATAAGGAAGATAACCATATATTGAAATGTACATTCTAAAGACATATCAAAAAAATTGAAATGCAAAACCATACAAATTAGCTAAAATGATTCTCACTTTTAAATTTTATTTAAAGAAGAATGTGTTGACTAAACTCATCCATTAGAATACATTATAAAAACTAGAACAACATTTCCAAATAAAGTGTGATACCCTGATATTCAACAGCACCAAAGTGCTAAAACGCTAACCCAAAACAAAATAATGGCAGCGATCAGGAGGCTTTTTGATGTATCAATTTTTTGCAAAAATTGATTGTTTTGATATCATTGATATTGATTTTAATTATTTATTGAAATAAATGAAAATGAAAATATAAATAAAAAATACAAAAAAATATATTATAAGGAAGATAACCATATATTGAAATGTACATTCTAAAGACATATCAAAAAAATTGAAATGCAAAACCATACAAATTAGCTAAAATGATTCTCACTTTTAAATTTTATTTAAAGAAGAATGTGTTGACTAAACTCATCCATTAGAATACATTATAAAAACTAGAACAGCATTTCCAAATAAAGTGTGATACCCTGATATTCAACAGCACCAAAGTGCTAAAACGCTAACCCAAAGCAAAATAATGGGAGTGACAAGGAGGTTTTTTGTTGTATCAAATTTTTGGGGCCATAATTTTTACACACAAACTCTGTTCAAAATGTCTCTTGGATTTTTATCAAGTTGAAACGATACTGTGTGTTTGGAATACCATTGGACCTATGTCAATTATGAAAAATAAATAAAAATTCCCAAAAATCATGTTAAACGTATAAAACCTAAGACATTAATGTAATACTGCAACCATTATAAATTAATGAAAAATAGTGGGTAACCACCATTATCCATTTAGATTATAGCATGTAATTATATACATGAGGAAGCCTTATATTTAGAGGTTTCAGCCCCAAATAGAATTCACCTTACACTTTGAAAAAGATCTATTTTAACTTGTAATATTATGTAAAAACCATGCTGTAATCCTTTTTCTACAAAATCCACTATTTATTCAACCTACGTTAAAATTTTCATCAAACTCTCTTTACAAACATTATCCTTATTTATCGCTTAATTATAATTCCTATTAATACACTAAAAGTTATTTTTATAAATCTTTAATGAAAATTAAAATAGGAAAATATTGGAGAGATATTTTCTACAAGGTTGATTTATTAAAAAAAATTAAATAAATTTATTAAAAAGGAGATAATTCAGATGGCTGGTGTTAGGATCTTATAATTTATAAGATCTCAAGGTAATTGAGTATTGTATCTCAGAAATTTTATTTTGTAAATACTTGTCAATTTGTCAATGATTTCTAAATAAAAAAATATAGAATACAAAATGAAAAGAGGGTATAAAGAAGAAAAAATAAAGAGAAGAACACGAATATTGAAAAAGAAGAAAAGATTGAATCTGACTAAAAGAAATAAAATAAAAAAAAGAATAACACTGAAAGTGTTGCAAGTCTAAATGCCACTAATCATAGATAGCTTTTTGCTTCAATTCTAGAAAATAACAGTTGTGTGCAGCTTGTTCAAAATGCCACAATCACTAGTTTCAGTTTAATTCTACAATTTAATCATGAATAAAGTCCTTTGAATTTCTGTAAATTAGATAGAGAATATAGGTTTACCCAACAGTTTAATCTGTATAAATCATTAATTAGCTAGAAAATGACATTGACAGAAATGAAAAATGCTAGTCTAGCTAAGGGTAGGTAGATTAGGTGATTTGGTAAATATTTTCCTATGTAAATTTTATCCTAAATTTGAGGATATGGCAAAAGAGGCAGATGTGCATGCTATGGATAATGTATTTCAAAATGTTTTATTATTCATCCCTTATCCTAAGTTCAAAGGAGAAACATGTGCGTGGGGATAAAGTACTTTATATCTTACATTTTACCCTTATCTTAAGTTTGAAAAGAAATATTAAAGCACATGATGACAGATCATGTTTGTTACTTGTGATTAAAGTTCAATCTCATTCAAAGCGTCGGGATCTACTCCTGTAATTGATCGACAAACCTCGTCTGTTTTCGGCCACACCTTCGCATTCTGCCTTTGTCGCTGGGGGGTGGGGTGGGGGTCTAGAAAGTGGTTTCTTCTATCAGGCCCCATCCCTTACATGGAACAATATGGTGATTTTCCACCCCCCCATCCGATACCACTAATCACCTGCTACCACCTTTGGAAACCACCTTTCCCTTATTTTTCTATTGCGCCTCACCACTCTTTTTCCACAACTCACCATCTGCCACATGGCATGACCATTGGGCCAATTGAATGCATTACTGGCGAAATAACTGTTCTTCATTTATTTCATTTTTCCCGGGTAACCATTTAGCCTAATAGTCCCATGCCATTTCCAACGAGACTTTTTCATGATGTTTAAATAACTCTGAGCATGTCATCCTCAATCTTTCATTCCTGATTCTTTCTTCTATTCATAATTTCCCACAACGATATCCATCAAAGATTTTCCATGGCTATACTGGAACAGAAAATGAACAAACTACAACAGAAATTGACTTTTCTTTCCATTTTCACCTGACAATTTGTTATTTTGCTAACCCCGGTAAGTCTCCTCTGCAAATTCATCTGAAGATTATTTACTGTTATGCCTCCTAAAACTAAAACCCAGGATAAGACCATTAATCCTTTAATTCCCCCTTCTGTAGATCTAGATCATATACCATTAGCAGATAAAGATTACAGGATAAATGACACTCACTGTGACTGTGATTTTCTGGAACTGTACTGCTGGTTAGAGGATAAGCACATAAACAAGACTGATGAAATAGGGCTTTGGGAGTCCAGCCTCCCCCATTATATCTTCCCCTCGACATTCCAAGCCCTAGAATTTACCAAAAGGTGTCAAGCTTCTTATGTCCCTACCCAAAGGGCTATAATTGTCCCTACATGTGACATTTTTTTCACCATTACAACCAAATCCATTGACCAAATGATGTTGGCCCCCACTATGGAAAACACTACCCCTTTCTCCCTAGAAGCCCTCACCCAACCTGATCAAAAGCTGGACTTTTCTTGCCAAAGAATGCCCAATGGCCCAAGAAGAATCTTCCATATCTTTCTTCCATTTTCCCTTATCAGACCAAGCAGATTATTTCTATCATTTCTTACATTTTAGGCTATCATTTGATTAGTGGGTAGATGAGCCCATTTTAGGATTCCTCTCCACACTTTCCACAGACAACAAGCCCTCTATGATTTTCAACTTTAGTCATTTCTTAGCTGATAATATTCATGACCAATTTATTAAGTTTCCTACAAAGCATGTGTTCACTTACACCTCTATTTTGATTTACATGTTCATCTATTGTCAAGCAGACAAGTTCAGTTTTGCATTGTAGAAGTTGGATGACATAGGGAACTAGCAACCAGTGATCTTTTGGACCTCATTGGTCACGAAAGAGCAAAAGGAATTCACCTACAAGCAATTTATTGAAGACTTTGCTCACCCAACCATTAACATTCTCAACAGTGTAGTACAACCCATAATTAGTGAGGAAATCAAGAGAATTCTACATCTATCAGACCAAGCAAAGACTGGTGATTGGTATCTATATAAAAAATACTCAAAAATTAGAGTGTATGGCTATGAACTAGCTCCATATAAACTCCCCAAGTACCTCCCAATGAGGATCTTTGTATTGGAGTATATCAGGTAGATGTTAAACTCAGATGATATTCACTTTGTAGTGGGTAAGAAGGAGGCATAATTCAGAATAAAAATATAGGTGGGCCCATTTGTGTGGAAAAATAGGACATTGGGAGAGGAAGCAAATAAAATACTGAAGGAAATGAAGTTCAGTTTGAGCTTTACATGGTCTTATGACCCCTGTGGAATAATCTCAAAGCTCAGAGTGGAAAACAAGAACACTCCTTACATTCATACTTCAAGGCCAGACATAGAGCAGTATGCCAATCAACTTGAGTGGTCAGAAAATACCTTGCACGAAGTTGAAGAGCAACTTGTTTCTACTTCTAGTTTGTAAACTCCATTTCCTCTGGAAAAGTCAAGAAAAAGGCAAAGGGTGGAAGGATCATCATCTACTACTGGAAGTGAAGCTAGAGAATTCAGAATTAGCTATAGAAAGAGGCCAAAGGTAACTCTAAGCCCAGAAGTAGATGAATAAACTGAAGAGTAGACAACCATCATAATCACAGTTTCACCACCTGCAACTACCAAGTTCACTAAATCTCCTTCTGAACCTTTATCTTCACAAGGTCATAAGAAGACTAAGTTAGAATCACCAACTGTCCAAACAGAAAAAGGTAAGATAGTTTTTGACAAGTACAAAGAGATAAAGCTTAGAAATGAAATTCTAAAGAACAACACTTACAACCAATTTTGGAAGTAGATCTCCAGCTCATAGAGTAGGTTGTTGTCAGTCTTTGATACTAAACATGGAAAAATGAAGATGGCCTTTCTTGAGGCCCAGATTCAACAGTCAAAATTAGCAGTAGACTACAAGAGCACCATCTTTAAATTCAACACAAAGGACATACATCCCACTGATCAAATGGAGATGCACAAGAAAACTAGTGAGATGATATCCTCCACTCTGGCTAACACTACCATGTCCTTATCCAAATTGTAGGTTTCTTTTGCAAATGTAGAGTCACAGTTGAAGATGGAGAAAGTGTCCTCCTTAGCCAAAGATAACAGGATCAAGTATTTGGAAGAATCGATGATCAAGATAGGGTATGACCCTAAAGATGTTAATGTTGTTGAGGAGATTATTAGAAAGAAGAATTTTAACATTGTAGCATTGAGAAAGAAGCTCAAGTTGCCAACCATAGAAGATCCAATCACCAAGGATATTGAAGAGGGTGAAGCACAAAAAGTAGATATGATGAAATTGATCATAGACCAAAATATACAGATCAAGCAGATGGAGACAAAGTTCGAGAAATTGATAAAGGAGAAGGAAGACAATTTGAATATGGTCAGTGTCCCCTTGGATGTTGTACCTCTTTCTCAACTTCCATTAACAGGAGCAACCTCTACAACTACTTCTTCAACTCAAACTCCCAGTGCTGGACAGGTAACACAAACACTTCAAAACATGTCATTGCAGTCAAAGGAAATTGAAACTTTGAAGGGCCAACTCAAAGCTTTGGAAGTGCAAAAGGACAAAGCTGAAGTTGCTCAGAATACTGAATTAGAGAAATCCCAAAGACTATTGGAAATGTTGCGCCAGGTAGAGAGAGACACTTCAATTGGCTAGACCTTGGCCCAAGCCAAGTAAACTATTTTGATGAACATAATAGACTCTATGAATGAGATTTTTCCTTCTATCCATATCATATTTGAGTAGAAATAGCTAATAGAGAAGGAAACATTAATTGTTTTGCAAGGAAGGAAAAGGCTGGGAGAAATGCCAACAAAAGCTACCAATATAATTAAATTTTTAAACTCAAAGTCCAGATATGAGCTAGAGGAAGTAGGAGTCAATGATAGAACTGTCACCATTCTGGAAGTCAAGGAGAAATCTCATTGACCAGTTGGAGGAAAGGTGTCAAAACCTTTGAGTTGTAGGTAAATAGGTTTACAAAAAAGATTGAAGCCTTAATGAAAAAGGGACTGCTTAGTATCTACGCCATAAATGAGAAGTTGATCACTCAGGAAGACTATATCCTGAAGATGAAAGAAGTGGCTAAAAGAAACATTAAGTTCAGTGGAATTAAAGAAATTATGACAACAAAGACATTCTTGGAGACCATGTCAAACGATTTCCATGTGTAGAATGAGGTAGAACATATTTTTACCATGAAACCAACTTTTTGCTAAATACATAAAGGTAGATGAAATTTACCACAAGGTAACAAAGTTGAAAGTGCCAGATGAAAAGAGATGGGAGGAGTTGGTTGAGTTACTAGATTGAACGATAACTCAGGAGCAGTAAAACGACTTTGCGAGTGTAGCAGCTAGCACAATGGCTAGTTCAGTGTCACAACACTGTTTCAGGATGACTTAGCAACCGAAACCATTAAAACAATGCCATTTTTCTCTTCAGCAGCCTATGTGACCTATCCTTATGTCAGGATTAGATGATATTGTTTGTAATTAGCCTAATAATACACTGTCGGTTTGAAAACGATTTTGCAAAGAATTCTTGTAATTTTTATTATAAATACTTCACTGTTTGAAGTATTAATGTTTTATTTCCAAATATAATTCCCTTTTCCATATTGTAATTTTCAAAGCACTAGAGAATCAGTAATACAATGACCTTTCACAGGATTCATATGCTATAATAAATGGCGAGGTGTCTCTTTTGTATATTTGTTTAAATATTGTTTTTCCTTTCTCTGTTTTTATGAATTTATGAATTAATCAACAAAAACTGTGATAAATAGGATCCATTACTCAGAGTGCCCTATTTTTCCTGTTGATAATTTTAATGTTTTTCATTGAAGTTAGATCGAGGAATTCTTAATTGCCCCTTGGTTTCTACTAAACTTTACACTTCTTCTATTCCACAAATTCAATTTAATTTCTGAAAATATCCAATTAGTGTAACCTAGATTTCCCTATGAGATGTCCTCTAAAAACTGATGCAACACTCCAGTTTAGTTTATAGACTCCATAGCCCAATGGAATTATAACACTCAAATCAACCAAACCTTTCAAACAAAACAAACAAATACAATCATAACTAGCCTAAAACTTACACTAAAACAATGTTAAATTAAATAGAGAGATCCCTCTCTGAAGCTCGCAAGGCTAGATCCCAGCTTCCAAAGTGGTTTTGATGTTGTCCTATGTGTTTACTCCCTCAACCTCAAAAATATAGAACAAAAACATAGTGGTGACCATACTGGGGAAGAATACTTCTTACTCTGAAACATTATTATTCCTTGGTTTTTAATCAAGAATTCATCAAACAAATACTATATCATTATTATGAAATACATGATACGAGGTTGTTATTTTTTAAATATTATACTGTTTCATTGATTTTATTTTATTTGTGTGATGATTTTTAATATACTCGGCCCCTAAAATAATTTTCACTAGATATCACCCTGACCCTAATCCTGCTGAATTAGTAGATAACCGTGAGAAGCTGGTGAGAAAGAACATTTTTATAGAGAGCTAAGGTAGTAATAGCCCAATTTTATAGATTCAATTATGTTCCTCAAGATATTCCTTTGCCAAGGTCTAATTCACTCCCAGAGAAATTTGAAACTATACAAGATATAGAGTTTGATTTGCCTTTCCAGCATAGTTTGTTTATATTGAAGTCTGAGGCTTTTGTAGACCAAATTGTTATTGATAAATCCATACCACAACCATACATACACGAAACCAAAAATTTGGAAGTTGATCCTAATCTAGAATCCTTACAGAAATTTGATAATTTGCAAGGTCTAGTTTCAATGTTGGATCAAGCTATTGAAGAAGCTTTTATTCAACAATCTGTTGAATTTTCTTCTTTGATAGTTGCATCAACCTCTTTATCTATTCAGTCTTCCCATTCTTTTCATCTACAACCTCCCAGTCCTACTCATTCCATAGTTTCAACTTCCTCACTTGTGATCTCTGAAACTATTATTCCTACTATCCCTGTAGTTATCAAAACTACACCTCCATTAGGTCCATCTTCAAGTCAATCTTCCAAAACAATTATGGCAAGTAGGTATGCACCTTCGGTTTAGTAGGCCAGCTAAATGTTATGCCTAGAGATTACCAATCTAAAATTGTGACCTTTGATAACATGAGTGCTTATACTACTCAACGACATGTGGATAGGATGAATGATGTGTTTGACCTCCAAGAAGTAGATGAAGCTGCTATTAAAATGAAATTGTTTGCCCAAATTTTAGGAGGTGATGTGAAGAAATGGTTTAGGGGTTTACTTGCAGCAAGTATAGCCAACATTGATGCTTTCCATCAAACCTTTCTAACTAGATGGGAGATCAAGGAAAATCCACTTCAACTCCTAAATGAATATAAAAGGCTGAATAGAAAACCCAATGAAAGTGTGGAAGAATATCGCGAACGGTTTAATATTGTTTACAATGACATTCCAAAAGACATCAAGCCCTCCCTTGGCCTAGCTATAATTGATTTTGCAGATGGTTTAGATGTAGATATGGAATATCAACTTAGAGAGAGAGACCTGACAACTTTGGAAGAAATGCAAACAAATGCTATTAAAGTTGAAGCTAACATCCTAGCCAAGAAGGCCGAACTGAATTTTGAATGCAGATTTACCATAAAAGAAGAACCTTATACTTTTGATGTTCATCATAAAATTGATAACCTAGTGAGAGTAGTGAATCAGATGATGCAAATAGTAAACATTAATGACCAAACTCAAGAGAGAACCAAAATGCCTCTCAAACTAGAAACCAAAACTTTAGGAGGAATATTCCCCAAATTAAACAAAGAGAACAAAAGGGTCCAGGCGAGTAAGTTCGGCCTCCTTTTCAGGAAAATTACATAGATGATGAGGGGAATATTGTGGAAGATTTGGAGGATAACCAAATAAATTTGACAGGAATAAATGATGATGAAGTAGTTTTCCTCACTCAAGAAGAGTAGGAACTTTTTCTCCCAGTCCAAACACAATTAGATTCTAAAGAGTTAGATGAATATAAATAGGGGTTTGAAAATGCTATAATGGAAGTCCATAGGTAGTAGAACCTTAGGAGAAAAAAAAAACCAGTCACTCTCACTGCCAAAAACTCAAATAATCCTACTAAAAAGTCATCTAAAAATCAACTTAGGAAACCCATAGATAGTCTTCCTAAGAAAACTATGGATAATTCTGGCAAGAGAAAGGTAGAAATCCCTATCAAAAAGGTTGTTGATAGTGCTTCTAAAACTACTCAAATATAAGTCCCAACCACCAGTCAACAAAAAGAGCTTGTGACAAAAAAAATCACAGAACAATCTGAACTTTCCAACTCAATTAAGATTCAAAGATTGTTCAACATTGAGAATGAACTAGAAAAATTGAAGATCCTGATTCCTCTCACAGAATTAATGAATAAAAACATGTACACACCCCAAGTAATGAAATATTTAAACATAGGGGAAAACACTGACTTGTGAATCTGAATGATGACCAACCTGAACTCTTATTTGGACCAGAATGTAGGTTTTAACCACGTAAAAAAATTACCTGGATACAAATTCTATAACACATGAAATAAACAATGCGAGAGCATAACACATAAAACACATATACATAGAGATTTCCCGTGGATCCCAAAATCCGGACTACCAACTTGATTTTTCATTATTTTCCTTTCAATGTTACAATACATATTTATACATGCCGAAGCATACAATACCATGGACCGAAAACGATTGTGTCCAAAACCATGGACCGAAAACCATTGCATCCAAAACCATGTGTGAAAAGTCATGCACAAAAACATAGAGAGGTCCACCCAACCTAATATAGGGTCCAAAAACAAAATTTTTTGGGGCGCTACCTTGAACCCCATAGAGTGGGATTACCTGCACCCCTCAAACCCATTGTGCCCCCCATGCTATGCAATTAGCACAACAAACTTGGGGGGGGGGGGGGG
>APFE030537082.1:5934-22683 GCA_000404065.3 Pinus taeda
ACCCTTCCACCTTGCAACTTCAACTTTACTTTTCCGCGACCAATTATTCTAGCCTTCCTATCATCCCTAAGAAGACATCACCACCATCATATTTCTCATACTCGCAGAACCACTCTCTATGGGGAGTGAAGTGAAAGGATGCACCTGAGTCAATCAACCATGCCTCATGATCTACATGTGTACTTGAAGAAGCCAAGTACACATCCCCACCTTCATCTGAGGTGGTTTTCACCTCTGTAGAAGGCACATCATTAGATCCCTTTCCTTTTTTAGGAGCTTTATATTTACAATCCCTTTCGTAGTTCCCTTCCTTTCCGCATTTCCAGCACACCACCTTTACAAGTTTTCCTAGAGATTTAGATCTCCCACTCGATGACTTATTTTTGTTTCTATTTTGGGACCATCCTTGTACAGACAAGGCATCACCACTCTATTTCTCCATACTTTTCTGTCTCATCTCCTCCGTCAGTAAGGATGAGACTATTTCATCAAACTGCAAGGAAGTTGCAACACTACCTATTGCAATAACCAGACTATCCCACAAATTTGGTACGCAACACAACAAACTAATGCACTTATTTTCATCTGAAATTTTGATATCAACATACTCTGACTTACCACAGTATTAAACGCATTCAGATGCTCTTTCACCGAGTCTCCATCTTTCATCCTTAGATTATACAGTTTTTTCCACAGGAACAGTTTATTCACCAGAGACTTAGATTGGTACAAAGTCCCTAACTTGTCCCATAAAGCCTTTGTCGTAGCTTCCCCTGATACATTCAGCAATATTAAATCTGAGACACATAATCGTATTGTGTTCTTTGCCTTCCGATCCAGCTTCTTCCATTCTTCATTGGACACTCCCATTGGTTTAGTACTCGAATCTACCGCGAACCACTGATCTTTATCCACCAATAGATCCTTCATCTTGAGTTTCCACAACTCAAAACGCTAACCATTAAATTTCTTGATCTCTATCTTTTCACTGCTCGCCATCTTCTTTCACCACTAGAATCGTAATTACAGATCTCACACTGAATATGGTCTACCATAGGCCCGAGAAAAACTCCTCAGTAACAAAGGCATCCCCTTGGAGCCAAAATAACTTTGATACCAAATGTAGGTTTTAACCTCATACAGAAATTACCTGCATATGAATTCTAAAACACAAAAGATAAACAATGCGAGAGCATAACACATAAAACACATATACACAAATATTTTCCCTTGGATCCCAAAACGGGCACTACTAGTTTGATTTTTCATTATTTTCCTTTCAATGTTACAATAAAAATTTATACATACCGAAGCATCCAATACCATGGTCAGAAAACCATCATGTCCAAAACCATGGACCGAAAACTATTGCATCCAAAACCATGTGCGAAAATCATGCGCAAAACCATACGTAGGTACGCCCAACCTAATATAAGGTCCAACACAACCCAACACACGACTTGACATCATGCATGCAGTAGGAATAGTTGGAAGATTCTAAGAAAATCCAAAGGAATCACACCTTTAGGCAGTCAAAATAATTTTCAAATATCTTCAAGGAACTCAGTACTTTGGTTTATGGTATCCTAGAGATGTAGATCTTACTCTTCATGCATATATAGATGCATATTGGGCAGGAAGTGTTGATGATAGAAAAATCACTAGTGTGGTGCATCCTATATGGCCTCTAGGTTAGTATCTTGGTTCAACAAGAAACAAAGTTCAATTTCTTTATCTACAGCTGAAGCAAAATATGTGGCTGCTCCATCTTGCTGCACACAACTACTTTGGATAATGCAAACTTTGCAAGACATTCAGATCACATGTACTCCACCCATCTCCATTCTATCTGATAATACAAGTGCCATCAATATTTCAAAGAATCCATTCATGCACTCCAAGACCAAGCACATACCCATCAAGTACCATTTTCTACATGAACAAGTGCTTGAACAAAAGGTCAAATTGGAGTATGTTCCCTCCAAAGAATAGGTTGCTGATATATTCACTAAACCACTTCCCAGAGAAACATTTGAATATCTCAAACAAAAGCTAGGAGTAGATGCTGCATCATCCTTCTGATTCCCATTTTGTTTTTTAGACAAAGGTTATTATACGTGTGTTTCATGAAGTATAGTCATGTACACACGCGGGTTTCTGTGGGTAAAGGAGTGTATATGTTTTTCAGATAGGAAAAATAGTGGGATAGACTCTGCTATGGGTGCTCTGTTTAATGTTAATGATTACAGTCTATCGATATGCTTTGTTCATTAATTTTTATCTGACTGACAAAGATTCCTTGATCATTGACTTGTTAACAATGCACAGGTAGCACAGGTTCAGGGGGAGTATTAGCCTTCACGTGCATTCTGCATTGTTGGAATTATGGTTGCTAAGTCTAGTTATGGCTTCAGATATTATACCATTTGTTGCTTAAGTCATGTAAAGGTCTAGGTGTGATATGTCTTCTCATATATTTGAATGAGACCTGTTGGACAAATGATGTAATTTGTAACCCCATTTTGCATGGGATGGATGATGTATTTCTGTCATGTATAAACAATTGGTATATCCCCACAAGGTTGGTGGATGAGTCAAATTTGGTGTATACCCACTTGGTTGGTGTTGGGAAGCGGATCCCCTGTGTAACGGTTTTGGGGCTTGAAGACCACATTTTTGGGGTATTGTATTGTAAAAGTTCCACAAAGTGTGCAAAGCATGAATTGTAATAGGTTAAGTCTAAGGGTAGTCCGCCCTAAAATATTATAATTTAATCTAGAGTTTGTCAGCCTGCCCATGGTCCGCGGAACATGGGAATGTATAATTAAGAGCAAGGCTCTAAGTGTAAAAGGTATCTTTTTGTTATTAGAAGTAATATGTGTATCTAAACGTGATAGTAGATCTGAGTCTATAGGTGCAAGTTTGGGTTGTAATAGGAGGTAGAGGCTCCACAGTTTTGTGCACGGAGGCCTGGTTAGAGTCTGTAGCTATGTGCATGGAGGCCTGTAGCTGTGTGCGTAGGGTAGGAAGTGGATTGTAATTAGATAAAGACATTAATAAAGATAAGTTGATTCTGGAATATCATGTATCTATTTTTATTCTGGTTTATGCATATATTCTTGAGTTACGATTACGCGCATGTATGTTTATGCTAAGTAGTAACTAGAAGAGTTGTACCTTCATAAATAACCAAATATCTATAATAATATTAAGCACAGAAAAGGGTAAATTTCATTTGTGCTTGACTAAGGTAGTTGCCCTGAGAAGACAGCTACGAGGAAAAAATGTAGAGCCTAGGATCGCTCCGCACAAGCCTAGAACACATCAAGACATCCCTAGGGTGCAGAAACCTGGTTCCAATACCCTCCCTTACTACCTCGGGTGAGACTTCAATCTGCGCTCTGCGAACTATTGCCGAAAGGGCCGGTAGTGTCGGGATTTGTTTGGCTAAACATTTCTGAACCTGGGTCAGGCCCCATTAAGTCAACAGTTGGGAGATTGATATATGTATGATTCATTGGTGATAGGAAGGTCATACTCACCTAGTTGAGTTATAGAGTCATGTTATTCCTATAGATTTTGCACGTGCTCAAGGGGAGCATGGACCTCACATGGAAGGTTTAGTACATCTCAGCATACGGGGAGCTTAATCAAAAAATTAAGCATATACTGAAGGGGAGCATGGACAACATAATGTATATCAAAGGGGAGAATATCTTGGTCTACCCTTTGCCCTTGATGTCAAAGCGGGAGAGTGACTTGGTGTTGTTGTTGCCATCAAGTCCAAAGGGGGATATTGTTGGCATTATGATACAGGTGTTGTCCTTGATGGAAACTCACATAGATGACAGTTCATGATATAACAAGTTAACAACCAAGGATTACAAATCAGACCCCAGAGATTGAAGAAAGAGAGGTATACGCTGGTTCACTTTATCAAAGTAGCATATACACATGGGAACGCAAAACAAAAAGTGCATATACATACACACGCGCTTTCAAAGAAGGAAAAGTGCGTATGAAATGGAAAATCAAGTTTTTGGTCAAAGGTATTTGGTCTGTGGTATTGACCCTAGGTATTTGGTCCAAGGTATTGGTCCTAAGTGGTTTTGGTCCAAGGTATTGGTACTAAGTGTTTTTGGTCCAAGGTATTGACAAAGGGCCTAAAGCTATATAAGGAAGAGAAAAACATAAGGTCAGGGGTGCAAGCAATAAGATTCTAAGGAATACTTCTATCTGAAGTATATTTGAAGTTGCAGGGTTATGTTTGGGACTAGACCTGAAATATTCATGTGCACCTTGAGTTCAATATTGGATCAAGAATCATGAGACTTGAAATTACTTATTCTTGAAAGATCTGTTATTGGTTGATACTAAATCTGATGTTTTTTGCCTGTTCTATTTGTTATCTATCATGATCTGGGTTTGTCTAATGTCTGAAATTACAACAAAGTTATGAATCAATATTTACAGATCTCTACGAAAGTTCGCCTCGGCCAAAGTGCGTATACACGCATGTTCGGTTCTTTCAAGTAGTGTATACAAAAGAAAAGCTTCTTTTTCATATCTAACTTATCTATGTGATAAAATTATGTTGTTTTATTGTTGTCTATCAATGAAGTATTCTTAGATCTGAATGTAAAACTGAATGCATAAGGAGGGTGGCTTTTGATTGGTTGATTTGCATAAGTGAGAATAAGTGGTCTCTATCCCTGCATGTGTAAAGCTCTATAAGTTGACAGTAGATATTCACCATATTGATGGTTGGTACATAATTGATTCAAAATTTTATGTTTCCAATAGTTTTGAAGGTATACACAGGTTTAATTCATGGAAGTAGTGTATACATGCAATTTGGGTCCAACCAAGTAGAGTATACACTCTAATGCATGATTTTTGAGGTTACATTTGGTTATGATTGATGATGCAGGGTTCTGGGTTCAACACAATATTCTAGTGACAGTGATCTAATTGTTCATATTAACTAAATATTGGTTGATGCAGTTTAAGTTTAAAAGCATTGATGGGTCCAATATGAAAATTAAATGAAATGTTGCCTTCAGATTGTGATGTTGTGATCCAAGAGTATCCATTCTAAAAATTCATGAAACGTGGTCCCTGGTGGAAGAGTGGATTTTTATGTAGGCTGGCACTCATGTACAAGTAAACATATTGGCTAATACAAGAGCTAGGGAGTTGTAGCTCCCTTCCAGTAGAAGCTAGAGAACGAGAGAAGGTTGTAACCTTCTGTAGGTAGAACCCTGCGTATTGGTATGAGTCTACACCAGTACAAGATTCTAAATATATTTTCTTATTATTAAAAGAAGACAGAGACAACAACAATAAGTGGTTTTTACCCACATTGGGTTTCCACCTTAAATCTTGGTGTTCATGTGTGTTTCTTATGTGTAATGCTTTATTCTTCTTTTACTGCACTGTCTAATAAATCTTTGATATACTGTTTTAAGCTTAACACATAAATTTTCTAAATTACAAGTTCTCTGGATATACGTTGGTTTCTTTAATCACAGTCGCTTGTACACACTAGTTCACTTCACTGAAGTAGCGTATATAAATATATTTGGGAAATAAAATTATTGATCTGATAATACTGATTCAACCCCCTCTTAGTATTGTTTTCAACAGGAGACACCCTTTAGCATACTAAGTAGAAATTCCAACTTAAGGGATTTCTTGAATAATTGGGTGAAGGAGCCAACCAAATTCAAGATGAAACCCAACCAGATTTATAAGATGAAGATAACACAGAAGGCATATCAATACTTGGTCATCTTTACATGTTGCTTGTATGGCCAAGAGAGCATCGAGACCTTCTCCTAGAGTTGGGTGATCACACTGGACCAACTATCCAGTGAAGGCAAAGCATGCAACTGGTTTGACATGTTGGCTCACAGGTTGAAGGAACAGGTAACAGGAGCTTGGCAGCCGCCCAAAGGTCAGCAAACAGAAATCTACATGTCCTCTTACATATTGGATGCAATTTGTGCTCGTCAGGAGTTCCCGGACATGAAGTGGGCATGGACATCAGTGGAAACCTATGTCAATACTTATTGTAAACTGTTTTCCAAATGCAGCTTTAGAGGAGTTATCACACAGCTGTCAGATTATTTTGTCACCCTGGTGTACAAGATGATATTTGAGCAGGATCGACCTTGCATGTCAAAGGAAAAAATGTAGGCACTGATCGACATAACAGATTGGTATGATTCATCATCTGGAAGCTTCATACAGATGTACAGCATAGAGCAGCCTCCGCATGTTTTGTCGAAGTTTTCCATGGACAAGCTCGTTATGCAAGAAGTGTCATACCACATTTCAGCAGGACTGCCAGCTAGGATGCACCGGAAGAAGAAGGCACCTTGCCCAGTCTTCCATTACGGATTGGGTTGTACGAGATATAAAATCTCAAGAATGTGGATGTTGAAATAGAGGAGATCAAGAAATATCATTTCGACACTCGAAGCTATAATCGGTATGACCCGCATTGTTTGCTGAAGGATCACTACACGAGAGTACAGTTTTTGTGGATCCACAGGGCATGTCATTGGTCAGAGGAAGACCCATGGAGATATTATTACATCTTTTCCAAACCCAATGAACCGGTCAGCATCGTTGTGGAATGGTTAGCGAAGCAATGTGAAGAAGAATCCAGGAGAGCACCAGTAGTAGCAGTAGCAGAGGTAAACATACTAGTGCACGACAAAGGTAAGAGAAAGATTGTCAACAACGCAGAGGCAAAACAAAGCTACAAGTTCATAGTAGACCCACTTGTGCAGAAAGCAGCTTTGGAAATTGAGGCAAAGTGGCAACAACATGACAGGTTGACCACACAAAGGCAAAGAGAAAATAGTGGATGGAGGAAACAGTGAAGGAGTTGCATGAGTTGAAGGAGAAACTCCGGAAGGAATAGGTTCTGTGTAGACATAAAAAGGAAGCACGGTAAGAACAGGTACAACAGTGGGTGCAACATGTACAAATAGATGAAACTATGCCCGTACAGGTAGTAGACTCATCTGAACAGTTGGTACAAAGCAAACAGGATGAGCAGTCACAGGAGCAGGATTTTTCTCAAGATATTTAACGAGTACTTGAGCGAATGGATACAAATATGGAGCAACAAGAATTAGAGAAATACATCGACCTCATGCCTTACCACCAAGAGGTCAACCCACCAGCTTCACTAGATCTGGAAACAAAAAAAGTCCCAAGCAACCAAGGAGACACTGATATCCTTGGTGACAATCTGGAAGAAGAGATGCACAACATATCATTCGACGAGTCGCAGCATAGAGTTTTGCAATATTGCAAAGTGTCTACTCTGGATGATAACACATCTCCTACGCAATTTGAGGAATGAGTGATCATGTCTGACATGCGCAAGCATCCAGCAGCCTTGGCCAATGCTACTAAAGCATATGTCGAAGCCACTAGATCAAGTGTTCACTTCTTCATTTCAGAAAAAGAGCAAATGGCTAAGGAGTTACAGATGGACAAGCAGGGAGGAGAATTGGTTACAGCATCCGCCTGAGAAAAGTTGAAGAAGGCGCTACTGGATGAAGTATCATCCCTTGAGACAGTCATGTGGGTGTTGAATTCCAAGTTTGGTACCGTGCATAAGGAAGTTGTCCATCTCAACGGTTGGGAGTAGTGATGTGCTAGGAGAGCATGTGTTTTACAAAACTTGCATACTATTGTTGACTACATGCAAACATGGAGAATTACATACAAAGGATCCCCGTTACACTTCCCCAAGATGATGAAGCCCAGAGTGGTTGAGTTGAAAGCACGTATCCAGGGTCAG
Source organism: Pinus taeda (assembly GCA_000404065.3). NCBI lineage: Eukaryota > Viridiplantae > Streptophyta > Pinopsida > Pinales > Pinaceae > Pinus > Pinus taeda. Next base: position 13,757 of record APFE030537082.1, read on the forward strand.
ATCCGGAACTATGAAGAACTCCTGCATCTCATCACTAGTTTGCAAGCTTCCCATGCAGGGGTATTCAGAAGCATGGATGTTGTTGTGTGCACACATGCGATATTGTCTATTGGGACACTCATCGAGGCAAATACAAAGGCACAAGTCTGATAAAAGCTTGACTCATACTTTGACGAGTTATTGTGCATATCCACCAATGTAGACTTAGGGTTCATTGCAAACACCATGCATCAGTATGTCGTTGGTCTAGGCCACACTGAACACAATGATGTGCATGTTATTAGAAAAGTTGGAAAAAGGAGCAAGAGCAATGTACCCAGATGCAATGGAGGGAAGAGTTCGTTTCCCCAAATATGTCACCACGGAGTACATAGACACCATTGTAGATTACCGAGCTTGGCATCAGTTCACCACCATTGACCATTATGAGGATGTCGAAGAGCTAGTCTTCCCACAGTTGTCTAAGTCATAGTGATGTGTTGCATGGGTTGCTCAAGCTATTTTGTCTCACAAGGGTACATGTGCAAATTGTATGTAACGTCTTGTCAAGTGGAAAATCAAGTGTTGACAGTTGGATGTAACAGTCATAGAGTAGTTAAAGAGTCATGAGGGTAGATGAACAGTCACAAAGGGGAATGCCAAGGGTCATCCCACCCTTCGCTATATATAGTCCCTCATAACTCATTTTATAGGCTTTTGGTCATCCAACCTTCTAATAGCAGTATCTTAGAGAAATCTTGTAGAGTATTGTAATGAGCCTTGGCTTCTCCACAGTGCAAAGCTAGTACATCTCTTTAGAGGAGCAGGTGGCAGTGATTGTAACATTCCGCTATCGGGACTAATGCTTGGTCATGGTTGTACTATATGATTGGAATTTTCACTTCTTAATATAACAGAGCCATCACATTTCATGCATATGTTGTTATTGTATTTTAGCTATCTTGGTTACTCTAATGATATATGTATTTTTTTTCTTACGCATGAATTTATGGACTCTTTCTATATAAGTATGTATGAATCTTACTGAGATGTGTTGTTTGTTTAACCATCACTTTGGATTATTAGCTTACCTGCTTTCCATTTTGTGATGGATCATGTGTTCCCTTCTAAGCCACGTTCCTCCACATGTTTCCAAGGGGCGCACTCACCTCACTTTTTGTGTGTTAGAAGCATTCATGCACCTTCCTTGGCTTATTGTGCATGTCACACCCTTGCTACCAACATGGAAATCTTACTTGCCTATGCACGCAACCGTGGTCAAGGCGATACCATACGACCCACTGCTGGGACTCCTACACCAAACAATCTGAGGTCTAGTTGGGACTTCTTATCGAGGAGATCCCCTGACATGGTGGCGGGTCCAACACCGTCAACACTACCATAATGAATCATTTTTCCAGATAAATGTATCAGACGTAATGGGATCTTGCTGTAATTTTTGAATGAGTGTCCACACCTATTCATCATTCTTCCATTCATTCCATGCTTCATTTATCCAATCTTGTTAGATAATATAAATATCACAAAGCAATGCTTCCACATCCTCATCCTTTCTTGAGGGTGCATCTGCAACAACATTTTGCTTCCCTTTTTGTAGATAAATTCAAAGTCATAACCCAACATCTTTGTGACCCATTTGCGCTACTCCTCTCTTTGTTCCAAAAAGTATTTATGACTATCATGATTTGTTTTAACCTTGAAGTGTACTTCCATTAGGTAAGGTCACCATTGCTTTAGTGCATGTAGTATTTCTAACATTTCCTTCACATAAATAGGTTGGTGTAAATATTTTCCCTTAATTGGATGCCTTTCAAAAGAAATGTGTCTTCCTTCTTGCATTACAACAAGACCAATTCCATTTCCTGATTCGTCACATTCAACAATAAAGGTTTTTGTGAAGTTTGGTGTAGCTAAGATTGGTGCTTTTCACATTGCCTCTTTAAAATGTTCAAACGCCTTAGTTTCTTGTGGAGTCCAACAAAATGCATCTTTTTCCAATAATGTTGTTAGAGGTTCTACTATTCTCCAGTAATTCTTAGCAAACTTATAATAATACCCTATAAACCCAAGAAATCCTTCAATATGCTTTAGGGTTGTAGGGATTTTCCATTCCTTTAATGGATTTAATTTGGTTAGGCTCTACTTTAACACCCTCATGAAATACAATATGACCCAAATATTCCACCTCCTATACTCTAAAGAAACATTTGGAGGTTTTTGCATATACTTTTTCCCATCCAATATTTTGAGCACACTATCAACATGTTGAACATGATCCTTCCAAGGCTTATTGTAGATTAGTATATCATCAAAAAATACTAACACAAATTTTCTAAGGAAGGGTTTGAAAATGGAATTCATCAAGCCTTGAAATGTGGAAGGCTCATTAGTAAGGAAAAACGGCATGACCAAAAATTCATAATGACCTTCATGAGTTCTAAATGTTGTTTTCGGAATGTCTTCAATCTTTATTCTAATTTAATGATATCCTGAAAGAAGATCCAGCTTGGTGAAGTAAATTTCTCCATGTAATTCATCCAAACAATTCATAAATGATAGGAATGGGAAATTTATCTTTAATAATGATCTTGTTGAGCTCCCTATAATCTACACACATACACCATGATCCATCTTTCTTGTGCACCAATACTACTAGAGAAATGAATAAACTTTGACTAGGTTGAATTATATTGGCCTCTAGTATTTCTACAACCATACGTTCAATTTCACTCCTTTGGGAATAGGGATATTTCTAAGGCCTAATGTTTGGAGCAACACTTCCTGGAATCAAATGAATACCATGATCATGATCATGAATAGGTGGTAGGCCTTTGGGAGTCTCAAAGACCTTGGAATGATTATCCAAAAAGAAATTGGAGATTTGGAGAAATAGATAATTTCAATGTTTGAACCTCTAGTGAGCATAATTGTGCAATTACGCCCCGTTTTTATTTCTCCATAAGGTTTGTCATGCCATTAGAGTTTATTCTTTTTCTTGGTTTCTCTATGATACCCCTTAATTCAAATTCCTTTCCTTCCCAAAAAAATTCAAGAAAATTTCTTGAAAATTAAAAGCAATGGTACCCAAAGATTCTAACCATTGGACTCTTAGTACAACACTAGCACCACCCATTGAAATGGAAATTATTAAACTATTCAATACATATTCCCCCATGGTTAGTTTGATGTTATGGAACTTTCCAGAGAAATTTATAGTTCCTCCATTTGCAACCATCACTTGACACTCTGGTGCTATATATAGAAAGCAATTTAATTCCTTAGTTATCTTACAATGAATAAAATTATGGGTACTACCTGAATCAATCAACACTGCTACCTTTTTCTTCTTGACATATCCTTCTATCTTAAGAGTTTTAGGGGTGGTAATTCCCGCCAATGTCCTATTCATTTCTTCTTTCTCTGGGGTTGGTTCCTAGTGTATATCCTCCTCTTTTGATGTTTCATATTCCTTTTCTTCCTTCTCTTCACAATCGATGTAAAATAATTTCTTCTCAGCACACTTATGACCTTTAGTGTATTTGTTATCACAACTGTAACAAAGCCTTTTTTCTCTTTTTTCCTCCAATTTATGTGGTGTCAACCTTGTAGGTTGTGGAAGGCTATGAGCATCAACACCTACATATTTGTACTTGTGAGTAGTATACTTCCTTGTTGCCATAATATTGCTTTTATTTTTTCTTGCCACACTAAATTCCTTCTCCAATGAATCACGTTCCCAAAGACAAACTTTGTGTTCAGTGTTGTCCTTTAGAGTCCCTATGAATACATCAATCCTATGCTCCTTTGCCATATCGATTACCCTTATATTCAATTTTTGGAAGTCCTCAATATGCTCTGCCATTGAACCCTTTTGTTTTAGTTTTATCAATTGGCTAAAGAAGGTGATGCTTTTTGTATCCTCATAATGTGTTATCATTTCATTCGTAAAAATTGACTAAGTGACAAGTGGTTTATGAGAACAAAGCCATTGATACCATATGAATTGATTGGGCTCTAAATATAAATATGCAATCATGGATATCAAAATATTTCTCCATCTGTAGTATCCATGTTACCAAATCCATGCCATCAAACTTTCTCATATCAATATTTGTAATGTGGTCAGTCTTAAACCAGACTTTGGAGTCTCTAAAATCATAATTCATATTCTTTTTGTCCTCATCATGATTTTTGGATTATCTTGTCACCATTGGGAAGTCTTTCTTACACCAACTTTGTCAATCCTTCCATCTTGACATTCATCATTGCTTCCACATCTGCTTTTAAACCATCCTTCAAACCTTCCATGTCCCTTTTTATTTTACTTCTAAACCATCCATATTAACATTCATTATCTCTTCCAATTCATTTCTGGTTATTATTTGTGAGAACTAAATTTTTTGCACTCGGTCTCTTAATTTTGATATATCATGTTGAATTTCTTCCTCTTCTTCATGTTCCAGAGTCAAGCTTTATGGTTACTTACTATGTGTGTCCATTTTTTTTATTTGAGGAATTTTGGAATCAAATAACGATATTTATACTTCACTATGCCCTTTGAATCACTTCAAACTTATTTTTTAAATAAAATTTATGTAAAATTTAAAAAAATACACACCTTTTTCTTGTTTTTTAGGAGCTCGATATTGAAACTATTGTATCTTTGTAATTTCAACTCTCCAAGAATTGAAATTTCCTTTTGTGATTTCCCTCTAAGTCTACTTTCCACTACCACATGTCAGACCAAGATTGGATTCTTCAAGATAAGGTTATGCCCAATCTCCCACAATGACCTTATTATGGACTATTTTAGTAGAGTGGACTTGTAGGGAATTCCACGTGTTATTTTTTCAATCTTCAACCTTGAATATGATACATGAAAAACTAAAGTCCGTGCACTTTTAGTAACTTTTTATGAAATTCAAATCTGATGCTCATAGAGAAAGTTATGACACATTTACCTAGGCCACCTATTTGAAACTGAATTCTGGAGCTTGCAAAAACCATAACTTCCTTAGATCATATCTCATCAAATATAGCGAACCAAGATCTAAAATTTGTACAAGAAATTCACCAATATTTTGGTCAATGTGGTTGCAATTTCATATTCTTAATCCTCATAGAAAAAAGTTATAGTGAAAATTCCAAAATGACTTGTTTGAAGAAGCGAAGCCCTAAAATCCAAAGCTCCGATACCAAATTTTACACAACCAGCTCAAAAAACAGAAGAAAAAATGGAGCAATGACTTGAGAAAAAGCCTCTTCGAGGGAGGAACCTCCTTTACATCACATAAATGAACAATTCTTGGACGATACAAATGATAAGAGCTCTTTGGTATATATAGGAGTCTAAGAGGTCACAATATAATTAGAGCCTACGTAACAATAATAATGTAAGGGCACAACAATAACAATAGTGGGATTCTATGGGTCACAACAATAACAATATGGGGGCTACATGGGCACAACAATAAAAATAGGGGGCTACACTAGTATTATAGGGACCAAACATAAACACAATTTCACTGATCAACATGATAATACATAATTATGTGATTTTTCATTAATTCTAATAGAGGAAGAATAAGTATAGATTTTTCATTGGTATTTTCATAGCACTCCTTTGGATCTTAATTGGATGTTTTCACACTTCACACAACACTCTTTCCACCCTTTTATTACATTGAAAATTCACATACATAAAAACATTTTGGTACCAAATACTAACAATCTCCCTAATTTAACCAAGTTGTTCTATTACATAGCAAACTAATTGACATTGATCAAAACCTCCCATCTATCTAGATACCTTCTAGAATTATATATAATAAAGAAATTCTAAATATTACAAATTTAAATGAAATTTTGAGGAAACCAACTTCCTGTAGTAATTATTTTGAGCTATAAAGGCTAATCATGAGTTTAAACCTATAAAATTCAATCATAAGTTTAACTAGTATGATTCTCTTGCATCACATTTTAACACTAAACACTCAAACGGCATCCCTTTGCACCATCAAAAATAATTTCTAATATTACTATTCGTAAGTAAATTATAATTCTATTATTATTATTATACCTAGAGGAATTGGCAATTGGGTTGGTCTCATACTTACATTACATGGGTTCAATTCCAACCACTACCACTATAACCCCCAAGTGCCTACATATACCACTTCCACAAACAAGAGCGAATCGATGGGATTTGAACCTTAAACCTCCTCACACATAAGACTTCATTTTCATGACCATCACCAATGAAACTACCCCTAGAAGATATAAATAAATTATTTATTATTATAAACAATAGATTGATTTTTTTTAAACATGGCATACCATAACAATGATAAATATTTCTCTTTGTCAAAGATTAACTCATCCACTTTAAAACTTTATGATCTTCGTATTCAAACTTAATTATCTTCTTATTTATTAATTTATTAAATCTTTATTACCATTATACAACATTTAGGGATTCCAAACTCATGTTTATTGCGTATTAGAGGAATGTATTTGGAAAGGATGGCAAGAACATATAAGATATTTATATGTGACAAGCCCTCTTAGTTGAATTAATGCAATGCCATGATTTCAGAACATTGCATTACTTTATAACATATCTAAATTTGTTTAGAATGGGTTCATATGAATAATTTGGTTACCTAATTCCCTGTCTATATTTACTTAGGGGTAAATTACAACAGATTATATATATATATATATATATATATATTATATATATATATATATAATCGATAGAATTGAGTGTATTATTTATTTTTAGGAGAATCGAAGCATTTTATTGACTCTCAGAGAGATATTAGCAGTTATTAATTAGTGCAATTATATAAATTAAATGGTTTGTAAATATTGATAGACATCAAAAAACTTATCCCATAATACACCTCACATTGCTAAGATTTTTATTTTAGTTTTGTGGAGTAAATGTTTTATTTCCTTCTAAATATGAATGTACATAGAAAAGCAGAATATCTTAGGTCAATCTTTTGCAAGGAAGACTAGACCAACCAAAATTTCACTCTCTGTAGAGAAGTATGAGATATCAAAATGATCAAAAACACTGAAAGAATGAGATGTAAACTGAAACGCAGGCCAAATAGGTTAGTAGAATAGACATAAGATCAAAATTCAAAATAAGCAAGGGCATGAAGAAAACTAAGTAGGGGGATTGGAATCAGTGGCAACAACCTAAATTCGGTATTCATTGTTGTTGGGATTGATGCTAGTCAAAGGAGGGATGCCCAAATGTTTCTCAATGCAATCCAAACACTAGTCTAGGTCTCTCAGGTGTCGATGGAGGTGCTCCAAATAGTGGAGGATGTCAACTTTGTGCTCAAATCAATCTATCAGATCGTGATCAAGGAGAAAATTCAAGTTTCAACATAAGTAAATAGTATACATGTATTAGTTGAAACGACTTTGAGTCTGGCCCACATCTAGCATCCAGTCATCCAATTCGATAAGAACCTCAGAATATAAAATTTAATTCCACGTTGAGGCTCCCTCATGTTCCATGTGAACGATCTTGTCCTAAATGGGGCATGGAGCAAGCTCTCAAAACATGGCAGTTGTTTCTTCCAGGCGTGGATGGGAACAAGAGTGACCCCAAGAAGCATGTTCCTAATAATAAGTCGCTCCTCGCAGACATGTTCCCATTTATGGGGCATGGAGGAAACCACAACAAGAGGATAAAACAAAATTCAAAGGCGGAGGGGAGAAGGAAGTTGGCCAAGAGAGAGAGGCTAGATAGGGAGGGGTAAGGAGTAGATGGTAGGAGACCAGATACAACCACAGAGTTAGGGAGATTGGATCTAACAAAAGGATACAAAGAGGGATAGTTATAGAGTGCGGGGGCAGACCAAGGTCAATTAGAGGGGTAAAAAAGAGGACATGCAAAGCTACCCAAGGAGAATCAGGGAAGACATTCGAGACCACAAATGAAAGGGAGCTATAGAGGAAGCATTCAACCACAAGGGAAGCATAAGGAAAGTCTATAAATAGAGCACACCTGAAAAAATAATAACATGGAAAGATTTCAAACCAGAGATAAATCTGACACAAGCCAAGGATTTCAAGCACTCAGAATGATTTCCCAAGGCCTTGCTTTGAAAATATGCTTCAATAATCATTGCATGCACTGCCATTTGAAAACAATGACACGAAATTAGTATACCATGGAGCAAAATTTGTAGTGCCTTTGGATCTCCAACGAGGGAAAAAGAAAATTACAATTATGGAATGGCAAGTGATATTTCTTTGGAGCGAGGTTTCCAAGCAGACTCTCAGGAATCTAGGAATCCATTGATCGAATCATGAGACCCTCTGATCCAAAAAAATGCACATAGTCATCGACGCCAAGATCGTAAATGAGCCCCGGATCCATTGCCTCTGACAAAATTGGGATCCAACGACCCCTCCTTGCAGAGAGTAGCCGCGGATTTGTTGTTGCCTACCTAAAAAGCGTCCCTGACATCAACAAGAGGCATTGGACTTTGTGGGTTCAATCATTTTCCACTGTACAAGGACGCACAATGTATGACCGCCCCATTGCCAAGGCCCCACAAGTGACAACGACACGTTCAAATTCAGCAGGTTCGTGTCATAGTTTTATTGGTGGGAGTAGAATGAAATTAAAGTGGGGATTGACTGGGGTGAATAGTGTCCGCTCACACTAAATCTACTCGCACTAAATCTGGAAAAGAGACTGCTTTTAGAGTAATTAATAATAATTAAATTGAAATTATGAAAGCCTTATTCGAAAATAAATAACACTATCCATGACTAGAAATTCGAAGATTAAATCATTTAAATGTATGGTTATTAAAAATATGATTTGGGGAAAAATTGATTGAAATTTTTCTTTAAAAGGGTTTTTTATTTTAGTAATTTCTATTAGTTAAACTACT
>APFE030537082.1:23504-37075 GCA_000404065.3 Pinus taeda
AAAATAATAATAAATAAAACTATGTTTTCAAAAATGGGAAAAAAAAATCAGAAAGTATTCATTAAGAAAATAATGGTGGAAAACACTGAAATGGCATATTCGCCATGCAAAAGAAAAGCCCTTCGAGTTAAAAATCAATAAAAAAATTCATCGATCCCCTATATTGAATTGATTTAAATGGTAATTACGACGTAAGGCATTACCCGTTGAAATCAACTTTCCTCTGAAGGTACATGTACATTCATGCACCCTTGATTTAAGTGTTATATGATTAAAATAATTTCAACCATCGGATGATCTTACCGGTATTAAATTAGTTATTAGTGGGTCGACCGCCCTTGCTCACACTACTTGTTTACGTCGTAACCCTTTGAAATCAATTTTCCTCTAAAGGTACATGTACATTCATGCACCCTTTATTTAAGTTTTATATGATTAAAATAATTTCAACCATTGGATTGATCTTTACCGGTATTAAATTAGTTATTAGCAGGTCGACCACCCTTGCTCACACTACTTCTTGTTCGGCACTACACGGCAAGTCGACCGCCCTGGCTCACACTAGCACTACCTCCTCCTCTTAGCTAGTCAACCAAACCCTCATTCTCGTCTGATGCCACCGCAAAATGTTTCTCAACAACTTCTCCAGGTTTTTTTGGTTTCTCTTCGTGGTTTCTCAGGCAAGTGAGTTTCTGGTTTTTCTGTAACCTGGTGTAGAAGCGTTTTTATTTTACATACCAAAATTTTTGATATATGTGGATCATAACATATTTTGACTCTATGCAAGCTCTGTTGTTCAAGATTTGTTCTAAATACTAGATCGATTCCTACATGATGGAGGTTTTTGATTGCACAACTGTGTTGGAACTTTGGTTGCATAAAACCTAATGAAAGGCTCTTTTTGAATCAATGGAGAAATGGAAGTAGATCTAGGGATGCTTGGCTCAGATTCTTTGTTTCTGACTGCCACATCGAATCCAATTTCTGATATCTGTAAAGAATCAAAATGCGATGAATACCTATTTCCTTTCCATGTGGGTTGTGAGAAGTGCATTTGGCAATTCCTGCGAAATATGTCTCTGGCCAATTCAAGACATCTGATGCCGCAGTAGGGGAGGACGAGTAACAGTATGACTGGTACATAACAAGCCTATTGAAAGTAATCAAACTCAACATTCAGCTTCAATAACTTTTCAAGCCTAGCTGACAAATATTTCCATCTTATGGTAGAGTAACGAGATTAGCACTTGTTACGCAATTGAGAGAGATTAGCTCACGGTTTATGGATCCTTGTTGCAATCATTTTCAAGTTGTGCTGCATATCTCCATTTCATTGTAGTGCTCAAACAAGATTGACACTAATGCATTTCCCAGAGGCACGAGAAAAATATAAACAGCTCGGAAGAGTTTAGTGAGAGATGGAAGAGGTCGGCCTTCAAGGGGATTTGGTTTCCTCCTTTGTGTGGCACAAGATATTGGAACCACTTACACTGTGTGGGTGTTTGGGATGTTTATCATGACAGAGTGGATATAACTCCTAATGATCAGGGAAATCAGATTACTGCTTCCATGGTTGCCTTCACAAAAAATGAATGCCTCATTGGAGAGCTTGCTAAGAATCAAGTCGCTTTGAACCCTTAGATAATATTTATTTCAAAGAACAATTTGTTTGGACCATGGAATCACCATTTTTATGTTTGTCCTTCATTATCTAAGCATAAATGGCATTTTTTTAAATTTACACCATGAATTCACAATTGTTGTCACTTCTCAACGCATTTAGTTCATAGTCTTTAATATCTTCTCTTATTTTTTCAAACTTTGTAACTCTCTGGATGTTATACTCAAGTTGTTTTGATGGCTTAGTTGTTGCTATAGGGAAGCCATGCAAACAGTTCAAGTGAAAATGATTTTCCTGGTCATCAAAGGAACTTAATACATGTCCTACAAATTGTGTTCATCCATTCAATGATTTTCTTACTAACTTGATAAATATTCAATCATCGAAAAGAAAAATCTTGTCTAACAAACTGTCCTTAATAAAATCCTGAGATTTTTCATTTCTTATTACTACATTCATGAAAGTAGATGAAATGAGTTTGTTTTTCATGCACATCAACAGAGCATATAAATATATGAAAGAGGTTCAGTAGTTGTTTAGCATAGTAGAATCCCAATTAATCCCTTGTTCTATTGACCTAGGTGCACTGCCTAATAAGCAAATAGCGCAAATAAAGGGTTTTGCATCAGCAGTTACAACTTTTGGTTTTGTCATTAAATGCTCAGGTGGGGACCAATATACAGTTGTTTTCTTAATATATTGAGTTATGATATGTTAATTTTTTTGTTCTTCCAAGAAGCTCTACATATCACTGCAGTTAAATTGCCTAGATATAATGAAACTCTAGTGTCTTTTCTTAGAATAGTTGTAATGGTTTTTCGGACTTACCAAGTGCTAAAAGTGAGTTTCTGGTTTTTTTGTAACCTAGTGTAGATGTGCTTTTATTTTTCATATCCAAATTTTTTATATATGTGGATCAGAACATATTTTCACTTTATGCAGGTTCTGCTGTTCAAGATTTGTTCTAAATACTGGATTGATTCCTACATGATGGAGGTTTTTGATTGCACATCTGTTTTGGAACTTTGGTTCCATAAAACCTAATGAAAGGCTCTCTTTGAATCAGTGGAGAAATGGAAGTAGATTCGGGGCTGCTTGGCTCAAATTCTTTGTTTCTGATTGCCGCATTGAATCCAATTTCTGATATCTGTACAGAATCAAAATGTGATGGATACCTATTTCCTTTCTATGTGGGTTGTGAGCAGTGCATCTAGAAATTCCTGCAAAATGTGTCTTTGGCAAATACAAGACACCTAATGCTCGAGTAGGGGAGGATGAGTAACAGTAAGACTGCTACATAACAAGCCTATTGAAAGCAATCAAACTAAACATTCAACTTGAATAACTTTTCAAGCTGAGCTAACAAATATTTCCATCTTATGGTAGAGTAACGAGATTAGCCCTTGTTATGAAATTGGGAGAGATTAGCTCATGGTTTATGGATCCTAGATGCAATCATTTTCAAGTTGTGATGCATATCTCCATTTCATCGTAGTCCTTAAACAAGATTGACACTAATGATTTCCTGGAGGCACGAGAAAAACATAAATAGCTCGAAAGATTTCAGTGAGAGATGGAAGAGGTCGGCCTTCAAGGGGATTTTATTTTCTCCTTTACGTGGCACACGATATTGGAATCACTTACAGTTGTGCGGGTGTTTGGGATGGTTATCATGACAAAGTGGATATCATTCCCAATGATCAGGGCAATCAGATTACTCCTTCCATGGTTGTCTTCATAGAAATGAACACCTCATTAGATAGCCTGCGAAGAATCAAGTTGCTTTCAACCCTTAGATAAGATTTATTTAAAAGACCAATTTGTTTGGACCGTGGAATCACCATTTTTATGTATGTCCATCATTATCTAACCATAAATGGAATTTGTTTAACTTTATACCATGAATTCACAATTGTTGTCACTTATCAACGCATTTAGTTCACATTCTTTAATATCTGCTCTTATTTTTTTCAAACTTTGTAACTCTCAGGATGTTATATACAAGTTGTTTTGATGGCTTATATACAAGTTGTTTTGATGGCTTAGTTGTTGCTATAGGGCAGCCATAAAAATAGTTCAAGTGAAAATGGTTTTCCTGGTCATCAAAGGAACTTAATAGATGTCCTACAAATTGTGTTCATACATTCAATGATTTTCTTACTAACTTGATAAATATTCAATCATCGAAAAGAAAAATCTTGTCTCACAAACTGTCCTTAACAAAATCGTGAGATTTTTCATTTCTTATTACTACATTCGTGAAAGTAGATGAAATGAGTTTGTTTTGCATGCACATCAACAGAGCATATAAATATATGAAAGAGGTTCAATAGTTGTTTAGCATAGTGAAATCCCAATTAATCCCTTGTTCTATTGACCTGGGTGCACTACCTATTAAGCAAATAGCACAGATAAAGGGTTTTGCATCAGCAATTACAACTTTCGGTTTTGCATTAAACACTTTTTCAAGGCGAGGACCAATATACAGTTGTTTGCTTAATGTATTGAGTTATGATATGTTAAAAAAATTTTGTTCTTCCACGAAGCTCTGTGTATCAATGCAGTTAACTTGTCTATATATAATGAAACTCTGGTGTCTTTCTTAGAAATAGTGTAATATTTTTCTAGACTTACCAAGTGGTAAAAGTGAGTTTCTTGTTTTTGTGTAACCTAGTGTAGATGCATTCTTATTTTTCATAACCAACTTTTTGATATATGTGGATCATAACATATTTTCACTCTATGCAGGCTCTATTGTTCAAGATTTATTCTAAATACTGGATCGATTCTTGCATGATGGCGATTTTTGATTGCACAACTATTTTGGAACTATGGTTGCATAAAACGTAATGAAAGGCTCTCTTTGAATCAATGGAGAAATGGAAGTAGAACTAGGGTTGCTTGGCTCAGATTCTTTGTTTCTGACTACCATATCGAATCCAATTTCTAATATCTGTATAGAATCAAAATGCGATGAATGCCTATTTCCTTTCCATGTGGGTTGTGAGCAATGCATCTGGCAATTCCTGCAAAATATGTATCTCGCCAATTCAAGACATCTGATGCCATAGTAGGGGAGGGCGAGTAACAGTAAGACTGCTACATAACAAGCCTATTGAAAACATTCAAACTCAACATTCAACTGCAATAACGTTTCAAGCCTAGCTGACAAATATTTCCATCTTATGGTAGAGTAATGAGATTAGCCCTTGTTACGCAATTGAGAGAGATTAGCTCATGGTTTATGGATCTTGGCTGCAACCATTTTCAATTCGTGTTGCATATCTCCATTTCATCGTAGTGCTCAAACAAGATTGACACTAATGCATTTCCTAGAGGCAACGGAAAAACATAAACAGCTCGGAAGAGTTCACTGAGAGATGGAAGAGGTCGACCTTCAAGGGGATTTGGTTTTCTCCTTTGTGTGGCACAAGATATTGGAACCACTTACACTGTGTGGGTGTTTGGGATGGTTATCATGACAAAGTGGATACCATTCCCAATGATCAGGGAAATCATATTACTCCTTCCATGGTTACCTTCACAAAAAATGAACGCCTCATTGGAGAGCCTGCCAAGAATCAAGTCGCTTTCAACCCTTCGAACAATGTTTTTGATGCCAAGAGGTTGAGTGGAAGGCGTTTCCTTGATTCCTCTATCCAAGATGATAAGAGCCTTTGGCCCTTTTCTATTGTTTATGAATCTAATGATAAGCCCTTGATCCAAGTAACTTTTAAGGGAGAAGAGAAAACCTTTGTGGTCGAGGAAATCTCTTCATCGATATTGCTTAACATGAAAGAAATCACCCAAGCATACCTGGGTTGTCAAGTGAATAAATCTATCATTACCGTTCCCGCTTATTATAACAATTCGTAGAGGCAAGCCACTAAGTACCGAAAGAAAATAATGAGGGAATAGAGATTTTCCGAGGGGCGAATTCTCCACAAATCATGCAGTGTTATGGCATATTCGATTGAGGAGGAGAGATATCTTTTGCATTGGAGTACATGGATGGTGGTACCCTTGCACAGGTTCTTCAAGCCCACAAGAAATTATGAGAACATTATTTGGATGAGGTTTCCAGGCAGGTGCTCAAGGGCTTGCATTACCTGCACCAAAACAAAATTGTTCATCATGATATAAAGCCCTCCAATTTGCTAATCAACAAGAGAAGAGAACAACAATCTTGTGACTTGTCTCCCCTCCTACAGTCTCTTCTCTGGGTTTCTTATGCATAATCTGAGTAATTTTATCAATGAATCTGTAAGGAAATCCCTTCTATGGCCTTTCAATCTAATTTTACAAGGTTGGTTTTGTTTTTCCTTAGAACCAGTTCATAGGATAAGGACTTCCATCAAGCCTAAATGTTGCCACTGTGTTTTCATGGAATTTTCATTGATAAACCTTCATGGTCATGGATATGATACACTTTCCATCGTTGTTTCTTCCACTGATTGTATTTTTATTCTTACAATTGTAACTTTTATTAGTTGATGTATGCAGAGGATGGATTGGCTTGCATTCTTGTTCTTTAGTGTCCAATAATAGATAAGATTTATTTCAAAGACCAATTTGTTTGGACCATGGAATCACCATTTTTATGTTCGTCCTTCATTATCTAAACATAAATGGAATTTGTTTAACTTTACACCATAAATTCACAATTGTTTTCACTGCTCAACACATTTACTCCACAGTCTTTAATATCTTCTCTTATTTTTTCAAACTTTGTAACTCTCAGGATGTTATATTCAAGTTGTTTTGATGGCTTAGTTGTTGCTATAGGGCAGCCATGAAAACAATTCAAGTGCAAATGATTTTCCTAGTCACCAAAGGAACTTAATACATGCCCTACAAATTGTGTTCATCGATTCAATGATTTTCTTACTAACTTGATAAATATTCAATCATCGAAAAGAAAAATCTTGTCTAACAAATTGTCCTTAATAAAATCTTGATATTTTTCATTTCTTATTACTACATTCGTGAAAGTAGATGAAATGAGTTTGTTTTTCATGCACATCAATAGAGCATATAAATATATGAAAGAGGTTTAGTAGTTGTTTAGCATAGAAAATCCCAATTAATCCCTTGTTCTATTGACTTGGGTGCACTGCCTATTAAGAAGATAACATAGATAAGGGGTTTTGCATCAGCAATTACAACTTTTGGTTTTGTCATTAAACACTTTTTCCAAACGAAGACCAATATACAGTTGTTTGCTTAATGTATTGAGTTATGATATGTTAATTTTTTTTTGTTCTTCCAAGAAGCTCTACATATCATTGTAGTTAACTTGCCTAGATATAATGAAACTCTGGTGTCTTTTCTTAGAAATAGTTGTAATAGTTTTACAGACTTATCAAGTGGTAACATGAAACATTATGTTGTCAAACTCAGCTAAGTGGTAACATGAAACATTATGTTGTCAACAATCCAATGTAGCCAGATGGAGTTCAGTCGAGTAGAGAAGTACACTTATAGCCTTAACCAATGTGAAAATCAAATAAAATGATAGTATTGGTATAAAATCTATAAATTTATTCCAAAGATCGGGCGATGCCTCTAAAAATGAAAGGTTACGGTGTAATTTCTGGTAGGATTTATGTTGTTGGAGGCTCTCTAAAGAGAGATGCTTGCAGGGAAGCCATTGTTCATGCAGAGGAATATGTTCCTGACCTTGATTTATGGAGACCCACTACAAATATGCCTAGAAAGAGATATGGTTTCCTGGGTGCCGTTGTGGATGGGATTTTTTATGTAATTGGAGGGCTTAAGTTTGGTAAAAAGAATGGTTTCTCATTATAGCCTTATGCTTATGCAGGCTCTATGGATTCCTATGACCCCAATACTAATACTTCGCTCAAGAACAAGGCCCTGCCAATGGGGAGTTGTGTGATAAAGAGCCCCCAAAGATCTCTTTGGCAAGGCTCTCTGGTTTCTAGGCCTCGCCCATAACCTATACCTTGTTGCTTAATCTGGTAAGCCCCTTTGGTTTTTAGGCCTAATCCAGGACATGTACCCTGTCGATTAAACTAATTGTTTAGCATGAAATACCAATCACAAGAGAAAAGATATATACATTCAAAATAAGCATTCTGTGATAAAGAAGCCCATGGTTTCCTTGACAAGGCTTTCTGGTTCTAAATTGATCGATAACCTATATCTTGTTTTGATTAAATTTGTTGGCTTGCGTGAAACACTAGGACTGAGGAAAAAGACATCAACTCCCAATACAATATTTTTTCAGGGGCTCTTTATCATCAAAACTAAATATGATTCATGAACTAGTTAATTATGTGTCCAGGATGCTTTTTTTCTCTATTTTTCTTATATAGACAAAATGCTCTCTAATTTTGTTGCTCAAGGGCGCTAACTAATCAACTTGAGAGAATATATCCTCCTATGCTACTGTTATGGTGCTTACAATATTTCATGAGCTAGTTCCTACATAAAAATACACCATCAATCTTGGAATAATATTACATTTAAGCCTCATAATGGCCTTGAATGGCATAGGAGTTTTGATGGAATTGCTTTCAATTATCCATTAATGATTATGAATCCAATGATATATTGATCACTCTATGTGAAGTCTCTGTGGTAAACAATCTGGAGACAACCTATTTGCGTAAGATATTTTGCAGTTGGGCTACTAAAATGTCCTATTATACAATATACTTATTGGTTAAGGGAATGCAAATCTCAAAGGATTGTCTCTAATCCATTGTTTATTTTGAAAGTTGTGCTACATCATAACAACTCCTATTAGTGCAGATATGGGGACTCTCAGATTCTGGTCCTGTGGTGAGTTGTTACCAAATTGGACTGATATCCTGATGTATTTTCTTAAGACCTAGTGGTCCTATTCTCTGTATGAACCCGAATGCTTCTATGCAGGGAACTGATGAAATGCTTCCATTGGAGTAGATGTGTTTCCGGTCTGGAATAAACCAATAGAACCAATTATATCTCGTACAACTGTATTAATCAAATTCTCCAGCATTCTAGTAAGGGAAAGAACATCGCTGAACAATGCTTCCAATATTGGTGATATAATAAATATAATGGTCACATGTCTAAAGCCAAATCGTTTCCCTGTAAAGGATATATGCTATTGTATGCAGAAGAGAAATCATATGTAGAGTTGGATGTAAAAGCACTAGGATTCCTATTGAGATGGGGGAGACAAGGTGGCAACTACCGCCTTCCTAGTTTCTTCATCTGGGATGAGATAAGCATCATTTCCATAACTTCCCTCATGAAGGGCCTAGTTATGGGCAGAGTGCTAGTACATAGCAAAGCCACCTTTAACATCAACATCATTTCTTCTCTATGTGAGTATGATATGCGTGAATCTAGGACTTTGTTAATGTCAATGTTAATATGATTTCGAACCCATTTAACAATACCCAAGCCATCTCCAAATTCGACATCATTTAGTTTCTTGCGAGTCACAAGCTCTAGCAAGACCACACCAAAGATGTATATGTCACTCTTCTCATTCACTTTAAGGGTGTAAGCATACTCTGCACACATATCAATTAATTGAATCAGTTGGCTAGAATTGTGTTTTTTCTATTAACACATTTGGTTAATATAAGAATATATGTCATAGCATTATTTGTTTAACTAGAAATTCTAACTCGGGTATATATAACCATATGATCCTGCAACGGCTGACATGAAATTCTCCTGACTCAGCTTCTCCATCATTTTAGCCAAACCAAAATCCCATTCAAAATCGAGCAATATATTATATGATTTAATGTCCCTATGTACTATTAGAGGGGAACAATCATGATGCAAGTAGGATAGACCTTGAGTAGCACCAATAGTAATGTTATAAAGAGTAGACCAATCCAGGGTTTACCCTTCAAAATTATGAAGTTGTTCATACAAGCAACCATTTGGCATGTATTCATACACTAACATATTAAAGTCTAAACTAGAGATGCAACAAAGCAGCTTGACAATGTTGGCATGCCTAATCTTCCCTAAAGTGTCCACCTCTGCTTGAAATTCCTTGTCTTGGCCCAAATGTAGTTTCTTGTTGTTCCAAATCTATTTCACAGCAACAATAGTGTCATCTCCCAGTGTCACCTTGTACACTTTTCCTGCACCTCCACTTCCGATAACATTATTTTTTGTCAGTCTCTTCAAAATGTCTGATTCGTCGAATTCCAACCTGTGAAAGGGTGTGAGTTTCCAAGAGAGTTTCTTTGATTTAGATTGAGAAAAATTCTTGTATGTATTATATAAGATACCTATCAGAATCAAGTAGACTATGACCACCATAGCAATAACTACAATCAATACGTTGTATTAATGATTCTCAGATCCCTTTTTCTATTGGAAGCATGAAGAAAGCTTTAATGGCCCACCTCCACATAGGCCAGGATTGCGAATAAAACTTTCATCATATTCCAGATTATTATAACCAATAGGGATAGAGACAGACAAGAGGTTTCCAGACACATTAAGAAAACTCAACTTGAGATTGTCTAATTCAAGGGGTATTTCCCCTTAAAGCAAATTGTTTGAGAGGTCAGGGTTGTTAAGAACTGGCACTGACCCAAGGGATGTGGGAATTGAACTTGTGAGGATGTTATTTGCAAGGTTAAGATGAGAAAGCTCTTTCCATGATATTATTGCCGTAAGGAGTACCCCATTTGACATATTGTGGTCAAGTGAAAGACATTGTAGTGACGATAATTTAGTAAGTTCCCCTAGAATAGTACCTAATAAACTGTTGTGACTGGCTAAAAAGTTGTTGAGATTCCACAACTGTGAAATGTTACAGGGAATACTTCCACTAAATTGATTTTATGATATCTCCAAAGCCTGCAGATTGGATGATTTTGTGATTTGGGCAGGAATTTCGCCATGGAAGGCATTGTTTGTTAATGATAATTGGCCAAGGAGTGGAGAAATCCATAGTCCCAGATGAACCTCACCGCTTAGTTGGTTATTCTCTACTCAGACAGTGGTTGGGTTAGGAAAATTTCCTAGAGACCCAGGCAGTCTACCATTAAACATATTATCATATACAATAAAATCTACCAGTACTCCACCTACACAAACATTCTGCGGAAGAGGACCTGACAGCTCATTTGTTGATACATCAAACTCAACAAGTTTAGAAACCATCCCAATTGTCGGGGGTACTAGTCTTGTGAGCTTGTTGGTAAAAAGCTGGAGGTGGACTAAATTACAAATCTTATCAAGCCCAAAGTGTATAGATCCAAAGAGATGGTTGTTGTTTAATTGTAGTGTCTTTAGGTTTCTCAAATCTCCAATCCCAATGGGGATGCTTCCATTGAGCTCATTGATAGACATATCCAAATTCACAAGCCTATTAAGATTGTTAATATTTTCTAGAGTTGGTCCAGATAAATTGTTATAATATAGAATCATATTTGTCATGTTTGAAAGGGCCATCAATTTTCTGGGGATCCTGCCTATCAAATGATTCTCTGAGAGGTCCAAATACACCATATATGTTATATTTCCTATTGACTCTGGAATTTCTCCTACTAAATTACAATATGTCATCCACAACTGCTGTAGTCTTGACAAGTTCACAAGTTTAGGTGGGATTACTCCTTGAGATAGAGGGTTGTAGGAAAGTGTCAAGTTTTTTAATGAAGAGAGATCTCCAAGTTTTTTAACTAGTTAATGATGTGTCCAGGATGCTTTTTTTCTTTTTTTTTCTTATATAGACAAAATTCTCTCTAATTTTGCTACTTGGGGGTGCTAAGAAATCAACTTGAGAGAAAATTGTTTGTTTTTGTTAAAAAAAATTCCATATTCACAAATTGGATTATCACTCCGTGATCTGCATGAACTAATTAGTGACCAATTTCTGGGTGTAGGTGCTTGATATCAAACATCTTAGAAAAGATGTGAAGTGTCTCACAATGTATATTTTTATAATTGGACTTGCCATTTGTAGTTTACCTGTGCAGGAGAAATGGAAGAGTATCAATGGTGTAAGATGAAGAATTTTCATGAGGCAGAGGCTTTGATTTTACTCTTTTTTGCAAGAAATTACTTTTGTCCATCGTTTTTGAATAAAATGAGAAAATTGAAAGTCCTCACAGTATTTAATTACAGTTCCAAGAGAGCCACAATGAAGGGTCTGCCTTTGCTATCATCACTCACTCAGCTCAAGACTATTCGTTTGGAGAGGTTGATTGTGCCCCCACTTCAAGAGCACAGTAAAGTCTTACAAAACTTAGAGAAGCTATCTTTGAGCTTATGTGAAGGGCTTGGAGATATGTCTAGGTTCAATGGAATCCAGTCGAATCTAAAGCTTCCCATAATGTTATATTTTAACGTGGATCATTGTTGTGATTTGGAGGAGTTGCCCCTTGGAATTTGTGACATGTCTTCAATTCAAAAGTGGTCTATCAGTAAAAAAACATTTTGAGATTCATGAACATTATGATTTTGAGAATTGTGATTTGAAAAAGCCTTTACTGCCAAGTATTCATTACATTCATCTTCATAAGCCATAAAACAAACATTGTGCTTGCACTTTAAATCATATTAGTTCACGCTTCAACAACAAATTATGCGTTTGATTGGTTTTTCTACCCATAGAAGTTGCACTTATAGTTATAGTTGTGTACATGACAGGGGAAAACACTATGTAAAGGTCTGCCACTTGCTCTGAAGGTGATAGGAAGCTCTTTGCATGGTGAGCCTCATCCGGTGTGGGAGAGTGCCAAGAAGAAATTATTAAATGGTGAATCAATATCATATTACCACAAGGGATTTTGAAATGCCTAGAAGCCAGTATTGATGTCCTGGACGAAGACGGGCTTTTCAAATGCCTAGAATCCAGTATTGATGTCCTGGACAAGGAAGCACGAGAGTGCTTCTTAGACTTGGGGTCATTTCCAGAGGATAGAAAAATCTTCATGGATGCATTATTGGATATTTGGGTTTATGTGCGAAAGATGGAGTGGCATGATGCTTTTATCATCTTGCTAGAACTTGCAAGTAGAAATCTGTTAAATTTAACATGTAATCTTAGGTAAGTTTATTTTCTACTGGTTGTTGTGTTCAATCTCTTTGACCTCTGCTTCCTCTATCTTATACACTGTTTTTTTGATAATTGGGCATGTAGGAGTAAAGAAATCAATTATGGAAGTGCCTCTGAGCTGTACTTTTCCCAGCACAATGTCATGCGAGCCTTGGCCCTGGATATGGCATCTCGAGATAGGATAGTTTGTAGGAAGAGGTTGCTTATGCCTTGAAAGGAGGAGAGTTTACCAGGGAAATGGGAGTTGTCAAAGGACCAATTGTTTGATGCTCAAATAGTTTCCATTCACACAGGTGGGTGATGTTAGCAATTTGATTGGAGTGTGATTCGAAAAAGCCTTTATTGCCATGTTTGTTGAAGGTTAGAAGTTTTACTAGATTGTGTTTGAAGTCATTTGGAGATGGTGCGGTTATGTAGAAACTTATAAAACCAAGTCACCAATATTAATGTGAAGGTTGCATAAGTGGGCTATTCGCCTTCTGTGCATTAGCTAAATTTTGCTACGGTGTTAGGCTATGAATGAATTGGATACAATAACTCACGAACTCTTTGCAAATTGTTATGTACCTAGGGGGGGTAATATGGGGTACCGAGGGAGGTACCCAAGGTAATAATGTAATAATGGTATGGGCCATAGTAATAAATAAGTTGGTTAACCCATGTCATGTAAGGGACCACAAGTAGTTAATAATAATGTAAGGGGCCCATGGTATTAGTTGATGGTATGAGGAAACCATGGTAATGATGCATGGTATTGTATGTATGAGGCCTATATAGAGGCTAGAGACTCCACATGGAGAGAGGAAGAGAAGTATTCTTGTATGACAGGCATATGGCTTGTGGAGTATTCTCCTTCCTTAAGGAGTGAATGTACGGTGTTGCCCTACCTTAAGGGTTTGA